>JAJPUD010004454.1:35827-196908 GCA_023553655.1 Myrmecobius fasciatus
TTCCTTCCTTCCTTCCTTCCTTCCTTCCTTCCTTCCTTCCTTCCTCCCCCCCTCTCCTTCTTCTTCTTCTTCCTTCCTTCCTTTCTTCTTTTGCTTTTTCTTGGATGATATGGCTAAAATGGAAATATGTTTTGCATGATTTCACATGTATTGATATCCTTTTGTTTGCTTTCTCAGGGGATGGGGGAGGGAGGGAGAGCATTTGGAACTCAAAATTGAAAAGAAATGTTTAAAATAAGTAAACAGTAAATTAGAAATAAAAACTCTACTGCTATGCATTTGCCCCAAGGAGGTCATTGATAAAAGAAAGTCCCTATGAAAAGTAAAATATTTGTAGCAGCAATTTTTTTGGTGGTAGCAAAGTTTTGGAAAAAAAGTAGTTGCTCATCATTGGAGTATGGTAGAACAAATTCTAGTCCATGAGCATCATAGTACCATGAGGTAAAAAAACCACAAATACAACTATAGAGAAGGTTAAAAAAATTTATATCAACTGATGCCAAGTTATAAACTAATCATATGCATGGATGATTATGATAATGTCAACAGAAACAGTCTTGCAAAATCATCAGAATGAATATTGACAAAATATAAAGAATAAGCATAGCCCTAAAGTAGTGCCAGGTCCCTCTATTATGTTGGATGCCAAAGGGGGTGGAGTGAAACACCACATATAATTTCAGATTTTTTCAAATATACTGATCAGATTTTAAAAATATTTTCTTATTTTTATTTTATTTTTTAATATTCCATTATATATGTTTAGAAGAACTGAACATGTTTAACCTATATTGACTACTTGCAATCTAGGGGAAGGGGATGGGGAGAAGAGAGGGAGAAAGATTTTGAACACAGGGTTTTTCAGGGATGAATGTTGAATGCTAAATTTGTATGTATTTTGAGAATAAAAAGTTATTATTAAATTTTTTTTTACAGTTCCATTATGTAGGATGATTTTCTGAGAGGGTGAGGAAGTAGGATAAAGAAATGGAGAAAAAGTAGACTATATAAAAACAAAAGATAATAATAAGGCATTTTTAAAATATAAAAAATAAAAAGACGTTTAGAATTTAGTATTACTGAATTCCTTAAAATACTCATAAAGGCAAATGGGAGCCACTAGATCTGGGCCTTCTGTGTAATAAAGTTTCCAGATCTATGTAGTTAGATGTAGAGTTTATAGAAATGCACATTTATCTTGCCCCACAAGCAGAATCTGGTGAGGTCTGGTTTAAAGGTTCAGAATCTGTCCAGCCTAAAGTGACTGTGCTGCACCTTTCCAGTGCTCTGTTTGTCTCTCTCTCTGATGTTTAATATCTCCTCAGTAGTTCATTTTAGTCTGAAAGGGTCAGGGTACAGTGAGCTTTATTATCAGTTAGTTCATTTCTCCTAAATCTCTCTTTGCTGTGATCATGAATCATGTCACATAAGAATTTAGAGATGATCTAATTTTTTCCATTTACATAATAGGGGAATAGATTTCTAAATAATAATAACAATGGTAAGCAATTGGAACAATTTGTTTTTAAGAAAACAGCTGCCTGAGCTACTTGCAATGAGGCACAGAATTGGCTCCTTTGCTTAGTTTTTTTGTCTTCAGGAAGAGAGAACAAAAATGGTACAATTCCGACCATGGAGGGTGACTTTCCTACTAGGAACAGAGGAAGGGGAAAGGAAGTTATTAAGGGTTTGCAGTATATATTTGTGTGTATGTATGTGTTTGCCTGTCTTACCCTCTTCACTTGGGCTCTCAGCTGGCTGGCTAATACCATAGCTTTACTGCCACTCACTTACTTGCCTGGAACTCAGACATTTTTCAGCTCTTTCAGTGAAAGTTGGTAAGATGGATACTTTTCCTCTATCTTCTTGCCACAAGTGTCACTCAGGAGATTAAGTTCCATGTCACCAAGTGGTGAATTCTAGGAAAGAGGTTGGTATGCTTAGCAATGCTAGGCATATGGCTCTACCAACAAAAATTTTTTAAAAGATCTATAAAAACTTTTATAACAAAGAATTTTCAGCATTAAAGAGAGTGCAGCCATCACATCTGAACCCCAACAGTAGAGTACCAGATGTGCTTTTTGAGAAAGTGGGACAAAGTAAACAAAAAGATGGGAAAAGCAGTTAAATCTGAGCAAGCATACAGCAGAGGTTCATGCTAGAAATGATGAAGTTCAAACATGGTGAGGGAGTAGTAGATCCCCAAAACATGAAAAATACTCAGACTTTCTTACGGAAAGGAAGGAAGGAAAGAAGGAAAAAAAGGAGAGAAGGCAATGGAGAGATCATTAATAATTGGTAATTTATATAGCCACTTTCTCATTTACATAAAGTCTTTATGAAAATAATCTCCATATTCATAGAGGACATCCTTGGGGAAGGTATTAGAAAGGATTAGACAGGTTTTTATGAGTGATAATACATACTAATTTACATCTTTACTAAAATTGAACAAGAGACAGAGAATATAGACTCACTTTGCTTAATATTTGTTGACTATAAAAAAGGTGTTGGTTCCATAAGAGCAAATCATTATCTCAAAGACTTTCCTCCAACAAAATGTCTCTTATGCATATGTAGAATTGTAATAGATTCTTTGCAAAATATAAAGGTGGAGATTACTTTGTTTGATGGTGTTCTGGTCATTAATAGTACTATAAAACAGGGAATTATATGCTCCCCAAAGACATTTGTCACTGCCATGGAGGAGTTTCAGTAAAGAATACAAGGGTAAAACTTGTGAAGAATACAGAATATCAGTATCGTGTGTGTGTGTGTGTGTGTGTGTGTGTGTGTGTGTGTAAAGAGAGGCAAATTTTATATATAGATATATATACACATATATACAGATACACATGTATGTACATATGCATATACACACATCTATAACACACTGTTCCTTATGTAGATATATGTATGTGTAGGTTATGTATATATTATATATGTGTGTCTATATATGTTTATGTGACAGATACTTAAAATGGACAGCATACGCCTTCTTCTATAAGAGGCCTTTCTTCATTTTTCCAGCTGTGACTACTTTCTTTCCTCTTTTCCAAATTACTCTGAATTTATTTTGTATTTATAGTGTATATATTTATTAACAATATATTTTATTATGAACATTTCTAACTCAGTGGTTCTCAAAATGTGGTCCAGGAAACTCTGGGAGTTCCTGAAAGTTTTCCAAGGAGCCTATAAGACTCTTTTCATAATAATACTAGGGATTTTAATTTATAGTACTGTAAATTTTATAGGTATAACTCATATAAACAAAAATTCTTGGAGGGGAATTCTTGATCATTTAAAAATATAAACAGGTCCTGATACCAAACATTGTGAGAGCCACTGGTCTAATTTTATGGAATATAAATTCCTTCACAGAAGGGAATTTCGTTTTTGTCCTTATATCCTCAATGCCTGTTATACTGCCTGGCACATAGTACTTATTAAATCCTTGATTGTTGATGATTGATTGATTTAATTATTGAGTAGGAGAAGGAAAATGTGCTAGGTTGCTATTGAGAAATTACAAAATTCACTTAAAAACTCCAAACTCCTCATAAAATGTATATATTGGTTTTAATACCAACATTCTGCAATATTATTCATAGGAATAAAGTCACAGATATAGTTCTGGGAAGACTTTTGGATGCCATCTAATGTAACTCTCATTTTGTACAATGAGGCAGAGAGATGGGAGTTAAGTTGACAGTGAGAAGAAACATTTTTATCTAACTTTCCCAATATATTTCTCCCACAACAACCTAGAAAATACCACAGACTGAATTCTGATCAACAAAAGCCAAGAAAATGTCACTATGAGTAATTTCTCCCACTTGGGGCAGCTTAGGAAGATAGAAAGATTTTCAGATAATAGGGTGTAGTCTGGCCAGGAGTACAATATGGTGGTATTGGAGACAGTGGTGGGAAGAGAAGTATTCCAGCACCCATAGATGAAGCAGGAACTGAAAAAAAAATATGAGGGAAGGAAGCACTAGGGCAGAAAGTAATCCCTGGCTTCCCCTGAATCGAGAGTAGGAATGGGTCCATCTGTTATCAGTCACATATAACTAAACCTGAATGAAGAAAATAAATTTTAAAAAATTAGGATTGGCCAAAGGGAAGCTAACGATTTTATGAGACATCAAGAAATAACAAAATAAAGTCAAAAGACTGAAAAATTAAAAGAAAATATCAAATATCTTATATAAAGAACACCTGAATTAGAAAAACAGATCAAGATGAACTACTTTGAGAGATGAGATAAGGTGAGATAAGATATGGTGTCTAAATTCTGAAATGAAAAGTTAAATAAATCACAGGAGAAAATAGTAAAATTATAATGGTGAAGGACATCAATTTACCTCTCTCAGACCTAGATTAATTGAGCCATAAAATAAACAAGAAAGAAATTTAAGACCTGAATAGAATTTTAGAAAAGTTAGATATGCTAGACTTCTGGAGAATATTGAATTGGAATAGAAAGCATATTTATTTCTCAACCGTGCATGGAGCCTTCATAAAAATTGGTCTTATAGGCCTCACAATCAAATGCAGAAAAGCAGAAATATTAAATGCATCTTTTTCTGATTATGATGCAATAAAATTATATTTAATAAAGGGCTGCTGAAAAATAGATTAAAATTAATTGAAAACTAAATAACAATTGTAAAGAGTGGGTTGGTCAAAGAATAAATCATAGAAACAATCAGTAATTTTATTAATGACAAGGAGATAATATACCAAAATTTGTGAATGAAGCCAAAGAAATAATCAGGGAAAATTATAAATACTCACATTAATAAAAGAAAAAGCAGGGGCAGATAGGTAGAGCAGTGGTTAGAGCACCAGCCCTGAAGTTAGGAGGACCTGAGTTCAAATCTGGTCTCAGACACTTCCTAGCTGTGTGACCCTGGGCAAGTCACTTAACCCCAACTGCCTCAGCAAAAAAGCAAAAAAAAAAAAAAAAAAAGCAGATCAATAAATTGGGCATGCAGTTTAAAAAAACCCATAAATTTAAAAACCTCAATTAAATATTAAAATAGAAATCCTGAAAATCAAAGGAGATATTAACAAAATTGAAAGTAAAAACAATATTGAATTAATAAATAAAAGTAGGAGCTTTTTTTAAAAAAACAACAAAACAAAACAATAAAAATAGATAATTGATGCTAATTTGATTTTTAAAAAGAAGCAAACTAAATTAACAGAATAAAAATGAAAAAAGTTGAATCTACAACCAATGAAATGAACTATTAGGAACTATTTTGCCCAATATATGCTAATAAAACTGATAATTTAATGAAATGGCTGAATATTTACAAAAATTTAAACCACCCAAATTAACAGAACAAGTAATTGAAGTCTTATCTTAGAAAAAGAAGTTGAACAAATTATACATGAACTCCTGGAGTGGTGTGAGAGGAGTAGAGACCAAGATCAGATAGACTTATAAGTGAATTCCACCAAAGATTTAAATAGGAACAATTAACTCCAATACTATATAAGCATTTTCTCATGCCCTCATCATATCAGTTCCTGATGTCTTATGTCCCATTTATAAAATTTTACTTGTTAGATGTTCTGTATGTGTAAGCCCTTCACATGTCATCACTATCTATATTCTTTCCATGTGAAATCCCCTAGTGATATGGGAGACTAAGCCATGTATGTTTGGAAAGGGGACATGTTCTTGTCACTTAATTTGCTCTGATGTCTGATTAAATGTCATTTGCTTTTGAATATGTCTTTTGATTGATTGAGAAAAAGTAAATGCATTAGTGGAAACTTGTTAGCCATGGGTTTGAGTAGGTGTTGATCCACAGAAAGCCTCAAATTTGAGGTAGTATCATTGGGTCTCACATGAGAAATGCCTCACGTACTACATTAATAACATAACTATACAACCTACCTCACAGGAATTAGCAAGAGAAATTTAAAACACCCAAAATGTAAACTATGATTATGATGTGTATCCATGCATCTCTCAGGTAAGTTTCTATGAAGTCCACTTTGTAGGCTCCTCTTCCCACTATACAAAGGTAGCTTTGGGGAAGCTTGTTTTTGGCCCTACCAACTGACTGTACCTCCACCTCCTACTCCTTAAATCCTGAAAATTTATCACGTCTCACAATGCCTGATATTTACTTCATTAGAATAGGATCTTTTTCTCAGCTCAACTGACAACTGATAACTCATATGTCTATGAAACTTTGAAATTTATTAATCTCCTTCTTCACAATAATCCTGTGACATAAATACCACAGTTATTATGATCTACATTTGATGAGGAAATCAAATTACCAAAGATCTCAAGAGGAAGGAAACTCATTTAAACTAACAAGAAAGAAGTTAATAACAGAAGGAAAAATGGATTCCAAGTTATCTAAATGAGTCTAAACATCCCTGAGTAAATATTTCAAGGCAAAGGATAAATTAACCAATACTGGAGGAGGCAGAGAGCCCTATGGATATTCAAGAGAATATGGAAATAACTGATTTTTTAAATGGTTCAATAGAGAAATAAGAATCGCAAAAGCAGAATCTATGTCTTGCACAGAGGAAATAATTGGCAGAATAAAAAATCTTGAAATCATGATAGCAAATATTACTCAAGAAACAAAAGAGAAAATAAGTGATTGGGAATTAAAATACATAGATGTAAAAGACAATATAGAAGAACCAAAGCAAAAAGCATTAAGAATAAAAGAAAATATGATTTCTACACAAGCAAAATCTTGATCTTGGAGTTAGAATACATGAAGACAACTTAAGGAGGATATGTCTCTCAGAAGAACAAGACAAGCAAAGAAAAATCAATCCCTTTAGTTTTCTCCCCATTTCATTAAAAACAATAATTCAAATGTCATAAACTGATAATAAGCAGTTCTCATGTATTTTCTTCTCCAGCTCCCCGCTCCTTTAGGCTTCCAGTCATGTTTTGTGCTTTGACTTTGAAGAAGGAGGGGATGATGAATGACAGTTCTGAGGAATTCATAGCCATTACCATCATCGCCTTCTCAATGCCCAACCTCAGTGGGGCAGATCTCCTTTCTCTTCATTTTTGCCTCTTCTCAAAACAACATCTTCAGGTTTTGCTGCATTTCCCCCTCTCTGGTTAAAACAAAACACCACAACCTCAAACTGTTTTCCTGCCATGAGGTCTGGTTTCTTCTGACAAATTCAACTTGAGAAACAACAAAAAAACTAATAAAAACATTCCTGAACAATTTCGACTACTCACTGCTCTCCTTTAAAAGTTAATTATCCCACGTGCCCTACTTCTTCCTTCTAAGTACCCATTCCTCTTTGCTTCCCCCAACTCACAAATAACTGTCAATTCCCTGAACTTCAGGAAAGATGTAAAAAATTCAGGAGCAGTTAGTAGGAGGTATTGTAATGAAAGGCTCCCTGAACTTGGAATCAGGAAACCTGTTTTAATCTCAGCTCAGTCAGTGACTTTCAAATTATTTCACCTCTCAGGCCTCAGTTTTCTCTTCAACACAAAATCATAAGAACATAGGAGGTAGAAGAGAAATTAGAAATCGTATTTAGTCTAGCCTTCTCATTTTGGAGATTATAAAACAGGCCCAGAATGATTTAACAATCTGTGATTTCAGAGTTCATAGGGACCTTATAGGTCATTTAATCTGACATACTCAATTTATAGATTAGGAAATGAGGCCCAGATTGAATAAGTAAAAGGTCACAAAGTAAGATTTCAATTCAGCAAACATTTATTAAACACTTATTATGTGCACTAAATGCTGGGGATTTAATAAGAGGTCAAAGGCAGTTCCTGTCTTTGAGGTGCTTACAATTTAATAAGAGAGACAACATATACATACACACATAAATATATACATATATTCACACACACAAAGCAAGCTCTATACCTGTTAAGTAGGAAATAATTAACAAAAAGTGCTAGAATTAAGAGGGGGTAGAGAAGGCTTCCCGTTGAAGGTGAGATTTTAGGTGAGATTTAAAGGGAGTCAGGGAGATCAGTAGTGGAGTAGAGAGACATCATTCCAGGCAAGGGGGATAATCAGAGAAAAAGTCCAGAGTCAGAACAGTGCCTTGTTTGTGGAATAGCCAGGAGGCCAGTGTCACTACATAGAAGAATATGTTGTGAAGAGTAAAATATAAAATGACTGCAAAGCTAGGAGGAGGCTGGATTATGAAGGGCCTTGAAGGCCAAACAGAGCATTTTGTATTTGTTCCTGGAGGTAACAGAGAGCCACTGAGGGGGATAGAGAGAGGTGACTCAATCAGATCAGTGCTTTAGTAAAATTGATTTAGTGAATGAAGAGAATGGATTAGAGTGGGGAGGGACTTGAGATGGGCTTGTTTCTCATGTTTGTAGCATTGACCCTTGTCCACTGTAGGAGCACTTTAGTTATTTTATTAACTCTTGTTAAATGGATGAATTGAATGAACCCTATGGAAACTGTGCTATATAATTATCTTGATAACTGATATTCCTGTTAGAGAGTAAGCTCCATGTGGTCAGGAATCATGTCTGTCTTAAATTTTCCATCTCCCTCTGAAACTAGCAAAATGCTTTATATACAGTAGGTGCTTAATTAAAGCTTGTTTAATGAGGGAATGAATATAGATAGTAAAGATTTTCAAAGTGCTTCCCTCACAATCTTGTGAGGCATAGTATAATCCTATACATTTTCCCCAACAGGGAAATGAGGCTTAGAGTTTCAATGGTGTTCTCAATAGAGCTAGCTAATAATATTAGTCAGAATTCTAAAGCAGATATCTTGACCTCAAGCCTAGCATTCTTTCCACTACAAAAATTGTTACTTAATCAAGCCTTCCTAACTAAATCTTTTTCAGTAATAAGCTTTATGACATCCCTGAGGATTGAGGTGAGGGCCCTGTGACCAACCTTTCCCTCTACCTGCCCAGACTTTGCTCTTTCCCCAGCATCTCTTATCTCAAAAGAATATTGCTTTTCCTTGAAGAGCTCATGAGAGAATATCTGACAGGGGCTTATAGTACCTGGGATGGAAGATAATTTGTCAACTTAATGGGGTCTCCTAACCAGATAGTTTCATCATTTTTCTTAGCATGGAGTCCACCAATTACCAGTTCTGTGACAGATGACTAGCTGCACTTGAGTTCAATCGGGAAAGTGAAGCATGCTTTTAGGGCCCTAGTCTTTCTCTTTTGTGCTCAATTCCACTGTCAGCAGTTCTACTTCAGGTTCTTATTAGAAAGGAAATCAATCTGACTTTATTAACACTGGCATTTTAAGAATTTGATGTATTATTCCCTTGGGGAAAAAAATTTGAGCATGTATCCATTATAGGGAAACAAGCAATGAGAAGCCTAATCAGGCTGCTTAGGCATTCTTAGATCAGTAGCAAAAAGAATTCAATTTAATCTGAGCTAGCTAGCCCTGGAGTTAGGAAGACCTGAATCAACATCTACTCTCAGACACTTATTAGTCTAGCTATAAGACTCTGGTCGAATTATTTAAACTCTGAACCAGTTTCCTCAATTCTAAAAAAGGATTAATAGCAGCACTTACTTCTCAGGGTTCTATGAAGATGAAATGGTATAATGTTTGTAAAGTATTTAGCATAATACCTAGAACATAGTAGGTGATTATAATACATGTTTGCCTCCTTCCTTTCTATATCAATTTCTCTATATCATGATTGATGTGATATCAATAAATTGGTTTCACATACATTTTTAACATGTTTAACATATATTGGAAGAGGTGGGGGGGGAAGAGGAGGAAAATAATAAAAAAAAATAGTAAAGCTATCTTTCTCAAATGGAAAAAAAGAATTGATTTCAGAATGTATGTGTGTGTGTGTGTGTGTGTGTATGTGCAATTAAAATCTGTGGAGGATTATGCCTCTTGATGTAGAGAGGCAGGGCTCTTTCTTGGTACTATTTCTTGGTACTGTTTGATGTGTGGTTCTCAATTGTTGACCAAATGGATGATGGAACTATGCAGATTGGGCAATGAGTAGTCTACAACAGATTTCCAGTATAGACTTGAATTCAAGAAGGGATAGATGTAATTAAGAATATGTGTGACCCATAGTTAGTGCTTAACAAATGCTTGCTGACTGATTGGAGGAGAAAGGGGGCTCATCATGTTTTAATAGAACAACAAATGAACAGCTTCCTGGCATCCATGAGTATTAATAGAATTAGAGAAAGTTCATATGAAGATCGCAATGCAAGATAGTGTATGATAAGGGTAATTCTCACCTATGGGAATTCGGAGGGAGAGAATACTTATTGCTGAAGTTGCTGACCTTTACTAACTAAAGTCATGATGAATCACCTGAGGGAATCAGAATGCTATCTTGTTATTGTGGCCCTAGGCATGGAGAAAGGAAAGAAACTACAAAAGCTTATTTGATCCACAGTTACTGAAATATGAAAAAATAAAAATGGGTATTTGAGGATTAACTTGGGACCTACAAGCTATTTCTAACACTGTTTCTTTGACAAGAGAGCTAGCTAGCTGTCCTTCTGTCCACCCACATATGTGATCAGATATTTCTAGATTTGATTTTTTTTGAGGGGACTTCTATTTATGACTTTTGAGTAAGCTGAGAGATGGGAAAAGAAGAATTAGATGATCCAGGAATCTATGGATTCTTCTGCCATTTGGTCTACCAAGAACTTTGGGAAAATATCTATTTTAGTTCTTCAAATCTCTGTGACTTTTGGCCCTCTTGATTTTTCCTGAGTCCTTGGCAAAGGGAAAATATTGTCTTAGGAAATCCAGCTGTGAAGTTAGTTCTTTTCCACATTTATTCAATTATAACTCTCATGTCATGGATGTTCATTAAATTAGACATTTGCCAAAGCACTTGGGTAGTATTTGAATTCCCCCCATCTTTTCCCTCTATTCCCTTTTTTGAACATGCTATTTATTTGTTTTTATAATTTTTTGCTTTTTTTTTTCTGAGGCAATTGGGGTTAAGTGACTTGCCCAAAGTCACACAGCTAGGGCATGTTATGTGTCTGAGGCCATATTTGAATTCAGGTCTTCCTGACTTCAGGATTGGTACTCTATCCACTGCGCCACCTAGCTGCCCCTATTTATCTATTTTTAACATTATTTTTAAATTTTGGGTTTCAAATTCTCTCCTTCCTTCCCACCCCTTCCCTTCCCTTCCCTTAGAAATAAGTAACATGATATCAATTGTCCATGCAAAATCATGCAAAATCCGGGGCACCTATTTGGTGCAATTGATAGAATACCGGCTCTGAAGAACTGAGTTCAAATTTGACCTCAGACACTTAACAATTACTAACTGTGTAACCCTGGGCAATGACTTAACTCTAATTGCCCCACAAGAAAAAAAAAAGAAATCATGTAAAATCTATTTCCATATTAGCCATATTCCACACACACACACACACACACACACAATCAGGTAGTTATATTTCAACTTGCATTTAGAATTCATCAGTTCTCTCTCTGGAGGTGGATAGTATTTTTTTTTTCTTCATCATGAGCTATTGAAATTATCGGATCAGAGTAGTCAAGATTTTCACAGTTGATCGTTATTACAACACTAAGGTATTATAGTGAATAATGATGTCCTGATTCTACTCACTTCACTTTGCATCAGTTCACACAGGTCTTGCCATTTTAAAAAATGAAACCATTTCCTCTTAATTTCTTATAGTAAAATAGTACTCTATTACAATCATATGTCACGATTTGTTTAGCCACTCTCCAAGGGGCAACCTCTCAGTTTCCAATTCTTTGCCACCCCAAAAAAAGAGCTGGTATAAATAATTTTGTACATAGAGGTCCTTTTTCTTTCCTTTGATCTCTTTGGGATAAAGTGGTATTGCTGGGTGAAAGAGAATGCAGTTTTACAGGTAGACAGTACTAGTTACATGAGATTATAGGATTTAGAGCTGGAAGGAAGCTATGCTAGTTGAAATTCCTTCCTATTTCCCTTCCCTTTTACAATGGAGGAAACTAATATTTAAGAAGGATTAAGTGGTTTTTTCTGTATCATAATTAATAAGCAATAGACTCAGGATTCAAATTTAGATCTTCTAGTTCTAATTGTGATACACACACACACACACACACACACACATATATATACATATATATATATATATATATATATATATATATATAATTTTTTCAAAATTATCATCCTGGTTCTCTTTATTATGGCATTTGAGATCTGAACGAAAATGACTTTATCAAATATAATGCCCTTCTTTGACAGAAGGTGAAACAGAGACCAGAGAGGGAAAGTGTCCCACCCAAGGTCACACGCAGAAAGAATACTGCATTTGTAGTTCTCAAAGGTAGAAGGGCCCTTAGACTTTCAGAAAGTCATTCATTTCCATTTGTAAAAATGTAGATTATACTTAACTTTAACAAAGCAGACTAAGGGAATGAACTCTCTATGACTTTGGGACAGATGATCTCCACATTTCCTGGAGATATGTGAGCTGACCTGGACCTATTTAGACTACACATTCAAACACCAATGATACCCAGCACTTAGCTTTCTAGAAACTTTCTTCCTCCTCCAGAGCAATGTCTTTGTTCTTGCTTTGTTCTGCCAAAGTCTGTGTCAATGCTGCTGAGCTTGCAAAAAATAAAATAAAATAACACATTTTTTTCAAGTACAGTTTAAATGCCAAGAACAGTTTTTAATGATCACTTTTCTCCTTCCCTGTATTTTCCTCTAAGGAGTGGGCATGTTTGGGTAAGATACTACATTTCAATAGATCTGTTATTTTGGCCCAATGAAGCATTCCTAGGCAGTTTATTTTAGGAGGGGATCCAATTCATTGCTTCTGGTTTCCAATGACTTGAGTGTATTTTTCTACATTGACCCCCAAGGCCATGTTATTGTAGAAAGTTGCAGCTCTTAAAATCATTATCTTATCAAAGCAATTACCATGGAATAGAAGTGAGGGAGATTTTCCAAGTCACTCCAGATTTGAATGCTGAAGAATTTTGGGTAAATGATTTTGAAAAAGTGAAACTATATAATTTTAAGGAGGCCTGGAAAGTTACAAACCCAAGCAGGAAAGGTCTCAGCTCTGGTGAGAAGGGTTTGTTTGGTATCTGATTGGGTTGATTGCTACACATAGGAACCAGTGGTTGTATGAGAGATGCTATGCCTTCTTTTGCCTGTCCATTCTATCCCAAAACTCTGATAACAGCCTAGGGATTCAGGCCAGTTAGAGAGAAAATTAAGAGTATCTTCTAGGTCCTCCCTTCTGCCTGGTTTAATTTTCTTGCAAGGCAATGTGGATATCACACCAAGCTGGATTTGTCTAACTGTTTTAACAACCATTTAAAAAGATGTCTTCAGAAAATTCTTCTAAATTATTTATAAAATCTTTACATGATGAACAAATTTCATCTGTAGGCCAATATTCAATCCAGGTCAGAGAGTCCAAAGGATACACGTATCTGCCAAGAGAAATGAAGACATTTGCCAGCCATGACTATGATTGGAGTATACCAGAATAACTTAGTTTTTCTCAGTGTTACTTTAAAAAGGAAAATAAACAAAAAACAAAAACCTGAAAAAATGCCATAACTTGACATACGAGAACAACCAACTTCTGTGATAAAATACAAGGTTAACAATTCCTTAAATTCCATGACCTATTCTTTCAATTCATTTCAGGTATACATAGATATGGTCACATATATGATCTCACTGTCCTCCAGAAACATTCTGTTTCACTAATTTAAAACTCCCAAAATTCTTTATCTAACCATAACCACTTAATATTCCCTGTTTTCCTATGTTTCCCACTTTTAAAACTCATTCTCTACCTTCATTAAGGCCTCCATCCCACTGTGATGAAAAGAGCCATTTACCCAAAGAGAGGATTATGGGAACTGAGTGTGGTTCACAATATAGTATTTTCACTCTTTTTGTTGTTGTTTGCTTGCATTTTATTTTATTTTCTCCCTTTTTTTCCTGTTTGACTTGATTTTTCTTGTGCAGCAAGATAATTGTATAAATGTGTATGCATATATTGTATTTAACATATATTTTTCCCATATTTAACATATATGGATTACTTGTCCTCTAGGGGAGGATAGGAAATTGGAACACAAGGTTTTGCAAGGGTTAATGTTGAAAAATTATCCATGCATATGTTTTGAAAATAAAAAGTTTTAATTTGTAACAGAAAGCTTTGTAAGGGTTAATGTTGAAGAATTACCCATACATATGTTTGCAAATAAAAAAAAAATAAAAGAAAAAGTTTTAATTTAAAAATAAAGGCCTTCATCCCTCTAACCCTCACTATTTTCTCAGGCTATTGACCCTGCTCTGACTTTACTTCCCTTCATCTCCAATTCTGATCCAATTCAACTCAGTGTTTCCTGTATTCTTGGATGCTTTGCCTCCTTCTACTATTGACATTTATTCCATGTTAATTTAAATCTCAGCCTTGGATCACTCCCACTCTCTGACTCCTCTGTTCCTTACCAGATGTCATTAAAGAGAGCTGGAGGAAATCACAATACTGTATTGGTTGGGTACATTCTAAATTCATGTCATTGATCTTTAGAAGCAAGAAGGCCTTTACTCTCCCTTGATTGATTCCCTACTCCGTTTCTGACAAAAGTTTTTCCAAACTTTTTCTTCTCAAAACTCCCATATCTTCCTTTTCTTTCTCAGTTGAAGTCCTTGTCTGCTATTTTACTGAGAAAACTGAGACCATTTGATGTGAACTCATTCTTCTGTAATTTTCTTTTCAGAAAAGCTTGATGTCACTTTCCACTCTTCTTTTTCCTTCTTTTCCTCAATCTCTGACAATTAGATGGCCTTTTTTGTTTGTGCTAATCCCCTCGTATGTTTCTCTGATCTCATCTTTTGTAGATCTCAAACATACTGCTCTGCTACAATCTTCAACTTCTCCCTCTCTACTAGTTCCTCAGTCACTGATTTCAAAAATAGCCAAATCTCCCTCATCCTTCAAAAGCAGCCACCACAAAACGTTCTCATTAGATCCAACCCTCCTCTCAAACTATCATCCTGTTGATTTCCTTTGTTTTACAGTCAAACCATTGCTACTCTCTATACTTTCTATACTGTCTCTGCTTTTACTCTTACTCATATCTTTATAATCTATCTTCTCATCTCAGTATTTAACGGCTTTCTTCAAAGTTACCAGTGATCTCCTAATTTCCAAATATAAAGGAAAATTTTTTTTAAAACCAAGCCTTCTCTGTGCTGCACTTGTCATTGTTGTCTACCTTTTCCTCCTGAACAGTATTTCCTCTTTGAGCTTTGTGAACTATTCTGTCCTGGCTGCTTTCATATCAATCCAAAGAATTCCTCCTTTTCAGTCTCTTCTGCTGGATTATCATTCATATCATGTCTTCTAATGTTGGTAAAGTAAGATTAAAAGCATCAGAAGACAGACTGACAGCATAGGGAGAAGACAGGAAAATAAAGAAACAATGAAGTAGATGTAGGGAGAATCAGCTGAGGAAACAGGCCTCACATACATCAACCCCGACATGTGTCTACTTTCCACCAACAGCCTCCATTTTGTTGCATGGGAATTAACTGTTATTCTTAGCAGTGATCCTAAGTCATTACAGTTAATGAAATTGTGCTCTATACATACTATTTAATAAGGTAAGGAAAAGTGTTTAACATTTTATAAAAGAGATGTGGTAGGACTGCATGTATCTAAAGAACTTATTTATATTCCAATTTTTATTCTCATGGAATCCTAGATAAGTGGGGCATTGCTACATTTTTTTTTTCAAAGTTGTAAAAAATGAACTTGCCATTTATGGCAATTCCTATATTTTATATTAACACTAAAGAAGGTGAGCTGTAGTTGCATCTGAGTCACCCATATTAAATTAACTAACACTAAAGTTTTGGGGATTTCATACTGGTCAGAATAAAGATTACCTTCCTGTCAGAACAGTTAGATTTTGGAGCCCACGCTCCAAGCATTAGTGACTTACGTGAAACTGAAATTGTGTTTTATTTGAAGAGCTTCCTTTCCCATGATCAAATACTGACTCCCCTTTTTAATGTCAATGTTAGCACATGTGTCCTTTTTAATAAAGATGACATCAGCATTTTTCTGAGCAAGAGCTTTTCCTGTAATACAAAGTAGAAAAGTGAATGTCCTGACATCCTGGTGTTGTATCCCCCATCCCCATATGCATCATGCTCTTCATAGCAGATCATAGCTGAAATAGGTAATATGGTAGCACCTGGATTTAAATATTGCCCTTGCTCCTTATTACCTATGTGACTTTGCTCAAATAAGTATAATGATGATATTAATAATAACTAACAATTATACAGCACTTTACAATGTCTAAAGCAATTTACATATCTCAATTGATCCTCCCAACAACCCTAGGAGAAAGATGCTATTTTTATCTCTATTTAATAAATGATTATTAAGAATTGGCTGATTCTGAGAGAGTTTAAGTGAATTTCTCAGGGCTATATAGTTAATAAGTGAAGTGGGATTTGAACTCAGGTATCCCTAGCTCCTATCCATTTTATATACTCTATCCATTTTACAACCTAGTCCTCCCATCTCTAAATCAGTGAATTCTCTTTGAGCCTCACTAAACAGCTCAAATCCTGTCTCCTTTGTAAATCCTTCTTTGATTTCTCCAGCAGCAGTATTCTCCTTGACACTAACATAGCACTTTATTTCTACCTTTCCTATGAGGCTGACCCATTCTTCCCTTTTAAAATTCTTTGGTCTCTGTCTTATCTCTCCTACTAGTCTATAAGTTCCTTGAGGGCCCGAAGGGCACATGATATAGTGGAAAATGTCCTGGAGCCTAAATGAGAGTGTCCGCTCTGCTGTTATCAACCTTGTGATTTTAGTCTAGCTGTTTCCCCTCTATAGGACTAAGGATCCTTATCTATGAAATGGGGAGAAGGTAAGGAGTCTGGGGAGATGGAGCAGAGCAGGGTGAAAAATGGGAATAAGAGGGGAAGCTCATCATCTGGAAACTTGTGTTTCTATCCAACAATTGAGCCAGATGCTAAGCTCAGTAGTATCTACCTGCTAAAAGAGCACAAACGTCAATACCCTGTAAATTTTGGGGAAACCTTCAGTTGCAAAACCTTAGCTGTGGCAGAGAAGTATAGCAAGTACTCAGCTAACATTTGTTGCATGAATGAATGTTCTCACCAGTCTTGTAAATATCCAGAAGGGTCGCAGTGTACTTAACAAAACTATTTTCTTGAGCAATGGATAAAATCTTGACTTTATAAGCTAAAAAAGAAAACAAACAATTGAGATACTTCCTCTGAAAAAGCAACAATATATCATTATAGAAGTTTAGTAAGCTTTAAAAAAATACTGAGATATCTTAATTGCCTATAAGCTAGGATAATTAAAAAACTGATACTTTGTTTCTGAGGAGTTAAATTTATTTATTCAAGGACCAAGGACATATTTCTCATGATCTTAAAATATCACTTTAGTCATATATAGTGGCTGCTTGTCATTTTCAGTTGCCAACTTTTCATGACCTCATTTGGAGTTTTCTTGGCAAAGATAGTGGTCTGCTATTTACTTGTTCAGCTCATTTTACAAATGAGGAATCTGAGACAAAAATGGTTGTTATATGCCCAGGGTCACATAGTTTATAAGTATCTGAATTCAGATTTGAACTCAGATCTTTCTGATTCTAGTATTCAAATTATCCATTGTGCCATGTAGCTGCCAATTCCTGCATCTGGGAAAGATGAGGGTAGTAAATTTCTTGAACTCAGAAATTCTGAGATGCAACAGGACCAGAGCTGCTCCGATAGCTGTACTAAGTTCATCATCAATATGGTGATCCCCTAGGAGATGGGGAGGGGAGAATCAAAGGGAGGAGAAGGGAACTAGTCCAGATTAGAAATAAAACAGGTTGAAGTTCCCGTGCTGAATTGGAAATTGACTAGACGCCCATCAGTTGGGGAATGGCTGAACAAGGTATGGTATATGAATGTAATGGAATATTATTTGTTCTATAAGAAATAAGCAGGCTAATTTCAGAAAAACCTGGAAAGAGTTACATGAACTGATGCCTAGTGAAATGAGCAGAACCAGGAAAATATTATACACAGTAATAGCAAGATGATCAACCATGATGGATTTAGCAACACAGCAATCCAAGACAATTCCAACTTGGGATGGAAAATGCCATTTGCATCCAGAGAGGGAACTATGGTGACTGAATTTGGATCAAAGTGTACTATTTTTGCCTTTTTTTTTTGTTTGTTTGTTTTCTCTTTCTCTTGAATTTTCCCTTTTGTTTTGATTTTTCTTTTATGACATGATTAATATGGAAGACTAATATATTTAAAATGATTATACATGCATAATCTATATCAGATTGCTTGTTATCTTGGGAAGGAGGGAAATAAAAGAGGGAAGGAGAAAAACTTGGAACTCAAAATCTTATAAAAATGAATGTTGAAAGTTATTTTACGTGAAATTGGAAAAATAAAATACTATGGAGAAAAGAAAAACAAAAGTTTCCATGCTGGTCACCTAGCTGCCCTTTCCTGTTTCTTTTATAGAGTTTCTGGATTTTCAGACCATTTCTCTTTAGGGTGAGCATGAGAAGCAGATCTAAAGATATGCTATCTTTAGAGAAAATTAACCAAGTCAAATAAATCCACACTGGATTTTCTTTTTTTTTGCTTTAAATTATATAGCTAATGGGGCAGCTAGGTGGTGCAGTGGATAGATTACCAGCCCTAAAGTCAGGAGAATCTGAGTTCAAATCTGGTCTCAGACACAACACTTCCTAGCTCTGTGACCCTGGACAAATCACTTAACCCCAATTGCCTCAGCAAAAAAAAAAAAAAAATTACATAGCTAAAGTTTAAGAGATGAGTGTCCTACAGTTAGATAATGAAAATTATAATGAAAATTGGTAAGACAATATTTCTTCTCCAACATATTTAAAAGTCTGAAAGAATCTTTGCTAAGTACAATATTTGAGGCAGTGTGTTATCAGCAGGATGAAACTCAGAGTAGGTCTAATTAAAATTCTGCTCCTGACTACTTGTGTGTCCTTGAACCAGACACTTTCCTTCTCCAGGACTGCAAAATGTAGGATTTAGATTAGTGGGACACTAGAGACCTTGAAGCTCTTTCATTCTGTGGCCTAACATTTTATGTTCTAATGAACCTTTGTGTTCTCACATTCTAGGACAACCCCCTTTCTATTGGGACAAAAAGAACAAATAAAAACAACTGTAAACCACCCATGTTGTATATCTGTGTACAAATCCAGTTTAAATGCCATTCTTCCATTAAAATGCACCAGACCTTCAGGGCAAACAAGAGGAACGAAATTGAGTGTTTTTTTGTTTTTGTTTTTGTTTTTTATAAATGTGTATGAGATTTATTTTCTAATTTTTTTTTACTTTTTATGTTTGAAGTTTTTTTTTTTTAATTGAAATTCCAGAGTTGCCTTTGACCCTTCTGAATCAGTGGGCAGCACACATTCCCCAAACATTATTTCTCTGTGGTTTTTGAAAAGCTCTCTTGGAATAAATTTTCATCTTTGCAATCCAAAGGAATTCAGTGGGGTAAAGTGTCTCAGTTGTGCGTGCATGTCAGCCTTATTACTACTAATGAAAATCACATTTCTCCACCGAAGGACACACAAGTAGGAAATGATGGCCTTTCCTTCAAAAAAGAATACATAGGATATTATAGCCATATAATCTCTGTACTTAATTTTTGGTCCTTCTAAATGTCCTATCAAATTTTGTGTTCTTGAGTTTCATTTTCACAGGAGAGTAGACTTGAATAACACGACATAATGGAAAAGACAGTGGAATTTGGGTTTAAATCCTAGTTCATACTAACTTTGATATCGTAGAGAAGTTATTTTACTCCTTGAACTTCAGTTTCCTCATCTGTGAAATGGGGCCATATTATATTTTCATTATCTAACTTATAGGTTGTTGTGAGGAAAGAATGACAGAAATATATGCCATTAGACCCATATTATGGGTTTGATAACACTTGCACTATCTACTTAATAGAGTAGTTATGGGGATAAAATGAGATAATGTATGCAAAGTGCTATAGAAATATGAATTATTGCTCAGACTTACCATATGCAATGTCTTCTTGGCAGGCTGCCTCCTTTCTGGCATCTGCAGAGATTGTTAAGTCTAACATTTTCTTCATTTGCCCACAATCTGCTGTTGGTGTGGTTTTTAGTTGTTGTTGGTTTTTTTTCAAGAAAATATAGAGTCAGTATAAGGCAATAACATCACAAAGCTTTTTGTAAAAGAACAGGGTTTCCCATGGGCTCACGTTCAACCCAATATAATTTTGTAATCTCTCAGTTCCTGAGCTCCCACCCAGAATAGTAGAGCATTTCTGAAGGAACAAGTAGCTATATTATCAACAGGTCCTCACCTGATACTTTATACATAGTAGTTATTTAATAAGTTTTTGTTGGGTTGGCCCAGAAGGTACATAACTTTCATGGTTGCCTATTGCTCCATTTCATTGGAGTCCACATGGTCTATTTAAAATTGAAGGCCCTCCCCAATAAGACTCCATCCTCTTTTTCTTACGTTCATTTCACACTACTTCCAATCATGCCCTTTCTACTCTAATTACACTAGAACACCTGTTAACCCCACACACATAACTTATTTTCCTACTCCTGCACCTTTGTACATAGTGCTTCCTATACTTGGAATGCCTATCTTCTTCTCTATCTGTTGATTCTTCAAAATCCAGCTCAAATCACACCCCTCCATGAAACCTCATTGGATCTCACAGCTAGAATTGACCTCTTCTCATCTGAGTACATACCACCGTATGCCCCACATATATTTGTCATATTCTACTTTGCCTAATAGTTATTTGGGCATATATTTATCTCCTCTACTGAACTATAAATTCTTTGAAGTCAAAAGGACTTTGTTTTATTTTTATATCTTTTCTGGGGCCTAAGACCTTGTAGGGACTGAAGGGTTTTTGAATGAATTATTTTATTGATAATTTGGTGAAAAGTCATATTCTTTGAAGAACTAAAGTATATGATATAAAAAGAAGAAAATATCCTAGCAAATTAACAGTATTCAATTAGTCAGTCAATAGGCATTTATTAAGAACTTACTATGTGCCAGACCTATGTTAAGTGCGGAGAATACAAAAAAAAAAATGCAAAAACATTTCCTGCCCTCAAGGAGTTCACATTCTATTAAGAAAGACAACATGCAAATAACTAGGTCCATTAAAATATATACAGTGGGAATGCATAGTAATCACAAAGGGAAGGCACTAGCAGATGAAGAAATGAAAAAAGGTCACCTGGGGAAAGTGAGATTTGAGCTGAATCTTGAAGAAATCTATAGGAAAGCCAACAAGTAGATGTGAAGAAGGGGAGCATTGTAGGCAGATAAAACCATGGAGACAATAGATGAAATATTGTAAGTGTCCAGTGTAAGAAAAGAGTAAGGGTTTGGGATTAAGAAATAGCATTTGGAAGAAAAATATTTTAGCTCATTACCGGTGTCCGTGCCTTTTAGTTAGACTGCACACTAGTAGTGTCCAAAGAGCTGAATAGAATCATGATCATTAAGGAAGTTAGACTCTTTAGGCATCTTAATGCCTCAATTAACAATTAATCAAAAAATGCTTACTGAGCATCTCCAATGTGGAGCACTGTGCAACAGCATAGTAGAGAGGCAAAAGAATTGAGTTCTAGTGTCAGCTCTGCCACTCCTCTCTATGTGACCTTTAGTAAGATATGCCACTTCTCAGATTTAGTTTCATTTGTAAAATAAGGAAGACATATTAGAACACCTGAAAAGCTCCTTCTAGTCTTAAAATTCTTTGTTAAATTTCTTTCTAGCACTCATACTCTATAGATTTAGATTTACTGTAATACCACTGACGTGAGCTATGTAGAGATGCTTTAAAAATGTAATATATCCTTGTTGACTGGCTGATAAACCTACTGAAGAGTGAAAGATTGGTGCCTCAAAACTCCTCTGATTGGGTTTTCCTGGAATTGATGGAAGTGTCTACTTGTTTAGTATTTTAGAGAGGGGGATCTGATAATATCCAATTGCAAAATGGGCCACATTTAGCTAAGAAAATGTCTTTTTTTTTGGATTGTAAACTGTAGTTTAAACTATTTGCATAAGATTCTCCTCATTGGTGGAGAATGATTACTCATTGGTCCTGGGGAAGAGTTGTTGACAATTTGTGGGAGAGAGGGGATTCTAATTCTTCTAGTCTCTGACTCTGAGAGGATACTTAAGGTTCCAGACTTTCTTCAAGGATCGGGCACCTCTACATGTTGGCTTCTTCCCAGAATCTCTTTTGCTCCTGGGACTTCTCCCTGAAGAGAGCCTAGAATCACATGTGCCTTTTTTCAATATCAAAAACCAGAAGAAATAGGACCTCTTCTTTCCTAAGCTCTCAATAGCTCTGCCCCTCATACAGGAATGGAGTATTTGAGTAATCATTTTCCACCAATGAAGAGAATCTTCTTAATGAGGAGATCTTGATGTAGTAAAGTTATCATATAAATTTTGAACCTCAAGTTACATGGAAAATTACCGATAGAAACTTCGGACAGGATGATCTCAAATCACCAGAGTCTTGAGTTCAAATTTGGCCTCAAACACTTACTAGCTGTGTGATTCTGGAAAAAAACATTTAACTTGTATTTGCTTCAGTTTTCTTAACTATAAAATGGGGATAACAATAGAATCTATTTAACAAGGTTGTTGTAAGGAACAAATGAGATACTATTTGTCAAAAGTGCTTAGAATAATCAAGTTTTAATTCCAAATTGTGAGTAATGTTGCCCCAAGCCTCAGATCCTCCATACTGTTATTTTTAAAAAAATTCTGCCTAAGGATTCAGATTGTGTATGATGGAGTAATTCTTAAAAAAAAAAACTGAGTAGGAAAAGGTAAAGGGAAGCAATTATATTATAAAAATGAGGTGTGAAAGGAAGAACAGAGTAAACAGGTGGAGGTAAAGGGCTGGAAATATTGGAACCTTACTCTCATATGGTTAAAGAAGAAACAGTGTATGCATCTGGAAAGGTGGAGAAGTCTTCTGAACTTGTAGAGAAATGAAAAAGTTAAGGTACAGGTGGGGGAGGGACTTTTAGGAGTGTGTGTGGATTGGGATTCAGAGAAAGGAGGAGTCTTGAAGGGGTGGTGAGGTTGGAGGATGGGAGCATGGGAGAGAGAAGGTAAGGTAACAGGGATAGGGTAAAAAGAGAAGCTGGAAAAGAAAAGGTGAGTAAATATAAGATGGAGGGGAATTCACAAAGAATAACTATAACTTTGAATGTGAATGGGACGTTTATAGTAGCCCTCTGTGGTAGTAAAGAACCAGAAATTGTAAGGATCTCTATTAATAGGGGAATGGCTGTATAAGTTGTGGTGTGTGGTTGTGATGGAATATTATTGTGCTATAAAAACTGATGAGCTCAATGATCTTAAGAAAAAGATGGAAAAGACTTGTACAAAATGGTGAAGAGCAAAGTGAACAGAACCAAGAGAACATTAAATATAGTAACAGCAATATTATTTTGAGAATGACTTTGAGCAACTAAGTCATTTTGACTATTATAAATAAACAAATTAAAAATAAAAGATATATAAAGAAAGATACTATCTGCATCCAGAGAAAGGACTGATAAAGGATGTATAGAAAAATTTTGCATAAATATATGTATATGCCTATTTTTTGTCTAATGAGCATGGGCAGGCCAGGACAGAGGGAAGGGAAGAAAAAAAAGGGGAAAAAAAGAAATTTAGATGATAACTTTATTATATGTTTAAAAGGGATAGACAGTTGTATGGTATAGATTTGTAGTTTTATGAGCAATCTTCTACTTTTACTATAATATGTTAAGAAAATGCTTATTTTAGTCTAAACGTTAAAAATAAAATAAATGTAAAAATAAATAAATATACTTGTATAAAGGGAGGGGGTGTGCTTAGAAGAGTGCCTGGTGCAAAAATTGGAAACTAGTATGGAAGAAACTAGGCATTGACCTACACCTAACACCGTATACCAAGATAAGGTCGAAATGGATTCATAATCTAATCATAAAGAATGATATTATAAACAAATTAGAAGAATATAGAATAGTTTATCTCTCAGATCTGTGGAGAAGGAAGGAATTTGTGGCCAAAGAACTAGAGATCATTATTAATCACAAAATAGATAATTTTGATTATATCAAATTAAAAAGTTTTTGTACAAACAAAACTAATGCAGACAAGATTAGAAGGCAAGCAATAAAATGGGAAAACATTTTTACATTCAAAGATTCTGATAAAGGCCTCATTTCTAAAATATATAGAAAATTAGCTCAAATTTTTAAGAATTCAAGCCATTCTCCAATTGATAAATGGTCAAAGGATATGAGCAGACAATTTTCAGATGAAGAAATTGAAACTATTCCTAGTCATATGAAAAGGTGCTCCAAATCACTATTGATCAGAGAAATGCAAATTAAGACAACTCTGAGATACCACTACATACCTATTAAATTGGCTAAGATGACAGGAAAAGATAATGACGAATGTTAAAGGGGATATGGGAAAATTGGGACACTGATACATTGTTGGTGGAACTGTGAACGGATCCAACCATTCTGGAGAGCAATTTGGAACTATGCTCAAAAAGTTATCAAACTGTGCATACCCTTTGATCCAGCAGTATTTCTACTGGGCCTATATCCCAAAGAGATCTTAAAGGAGGGAAAGGGTCCCACATGTGCAAGAATGTTTGTGGCAGCCCTTTTTGTAGTGGCAAGAAACTAGAAATTGAATGAATGCTCATCAACTGGAGAATGGCTGAATAAATTATGATATATGAATATTATGGAATATTATTGTTCTGTAAGAAACAACCAACAAGATGATTTCAGAGAGGCCTGGAGAGACTTGCATGAACTGATGCTAAGTGAAATGAGCAGAACCAGGAAATCATTACACACAGCAACAACAAGACTATACAAGGATCAATTCTTTTTTTTTTTTATTTTTTTTATTTGCAAAACATATGTATGGGTAATTCTTCAACATTAACCCTTATAAAGCTTTCTGTTACAAATTTTTCCCTCCTACTCCCCACCCCTCCCCTAGATGGCAGGATATCCACTACATGTTAATTATGATAAAATACTTGACAAATTGAATATATGTATACATATTTCCACACTTATCATTGTTGTGCAAGAAAAATCTTATCTACACAAATGATATATCAGATAAAGGAAACACAATGTAAGCAAACATCAATCAAGGAGTATGAGAATGTTATGTTGTGGTCCACATTTCATACCCCTCTCTCTGAGTGTATATGGCTTTCTTCACTGAACAATTGGAAGTGGTTTGAAACATTTCATTGTTGAAGAGAGCCTTGTCCATCAGAATTGACCGTCCTATAATATTGTTGTCCTGGTTCTGCTTACAATGATCAATTCTGATAGATATGGTTCTCTTCAACAATGAGATGATTCAAACAATTCCTATTGTTCAGCAATGAAGAAAGCTATATATACCCAGAGAGAGGCCAGTGGGAACTGAGTATGGACCACAACATAGCATTTTAATGCTTTCTGTTGATGTTTGCTTGCATTTTGTTTTCCTTCTTAGATTTTTTCCTCTCCTTTTCTAGATCCTATTTTTCTTGTGCTGCAAGATAACTGTATAGATATGTACACATATATTGGATTTATCTATTTATTTATTTTAACATATTTAACATGTATTAGACTACCTGCCATTTGGGGAGGGGAAGGGAGAAAAGAGGGGAAAATTTGGAACAGAAAGTTTTGCAAAGGTCAATGTAGAAAAATTACTCATATGTTCTATAAATAAAAAGCTTTAATAAAAAAAAATAGTGAAAAAAAGAAGAGTGCCTGGCACATAGTAGGCCATACATAAATGTTTATTTCCTTCCCTTGCCCTTCCTTAATATTACAAAAATACATACTTTAAGTAGAATTTACCTTCCACACAGCCACAGAATGATCCTTCACATACTTTTTTCAGGTTGCTCTGGAGAAGACTATAAAATACAATGCATTGTTTATCTGAAGCAAAGAGAGAATTGAAAAGATAATGAGAAGAGTTCAAATATTTAACATAATTACCTGAGTTTCTTACTTCCTATCAAATCATAGAGGGAAGTATAGGAGTACAAAGAGGGCTGTTCTAATTTGAGAGCCCAGAAAATGGTATGAGTCCCTGTGATGACATGAGTTTTCACAGTGGTGTGCTGGTAAACATTTAAAAACCAGCTCTCTAAAAAAATTATGCATCATATACTTTTAAGTTTAACCTATAATATTAGCATTATTTCCATTGCTTTCTGAAGTTAAAACAATCAAGTCTTGAATTGTAGCATTTGCTGATTTAATCCTACTTCCAGCATTATCTATGTGATCCTAGGTCACTCAACTTTTTTGAACCTCAAATTCTTCATCTGTAAAATAGGAATAAACATACTGGTACTAATTGTCTTTCTAGATCATTATAAAGAAAGTGCTTCGTGAATCTTAAAACACTATGGAAATGTGAACAATTAACCATTATGGATGGGACTGATGTTAATGTAGCAATGTGCTGTTGATTCTTCTCAGAGAAAAAGAGCAAAGCTAAGGAAATTAGGCAAATATCTCAGGAAGAAAGAGATTCATGGCATGAAGCTTGGAAAAGGAGTGGAGCAGTATTTGAGATGAGACTATCTTGGATTTAGGAAATTTAGAACTATTTTAATTGTTTAGTTAACTTAAAAATTCTGATTTCTTTTTTTATTGTCTTGTAAAAAATCCTCAACAATGTCTTGGATCTGGAAGGAGTAGGCAGCAGAAGTATGTGTCCAAGCACATTGATATT
The DNA here is from genome assembly GCA_023553655.1 of Myrmecobius fasciatus. NCBI lineage: Eukaryota > Metazoa > Chordata > Mammalia > Dasyuromorphia > Myrmecobiidae > Myrmecobius > Myrmecobius fasciatus. The sequence goes on from JAJPUD010004454.1 coordinate 62,734, forward strand.
TAGGTTCACCATGTATAAATGAGAGGATACTAACTACAAGGATGAGAATGAGGTTGGGAATCAGAGTAAACAGAGTTGATCAGATCTAAAAAATTAAAAGGAGGGCAATTAGTAAATCCCTTTGGCCCTTTAGGACCAGAGCTGTATGTGGTCCAAATCCCCAAGGCAATCCTGAATTTGGTGGAGTCCTATGGGATTTTTCTTGGGTAAATAAAAAGTAAGAAACTGATTAGGGATGAGGAAGGGATGAAGAAGATGGAAAGTTAGCAGGTTACAATTGGGATTTGGGCATTCTATTATGGAGCACAAGCCCCAAATGTCCTAGCATGGCCATAGTCTTGGAGACAAGACTTCTGAGGATATTAGATGACAATATTTTGAAGTTTGATTAAATAGAATGGGCTAGGAAATGTATCATTGTCATAGAGTGAAAGGAAGCATGGCTATTCCTGTTTTACTATTAGTCCATGGCTATTTCCCAGCCTATCAAGGTGAGGGCCCCCTCAGAAGAGACATATGGATGAACCCTTTCTAATTCTAGCTTGTTTCTATGCTGAAGCACATACTAGGCATTGAGATGTTTGTTGAAATGTAATTGTTTGAGTGATGTAGGGAAAGAGAAAGGAGCTAATTTTAGGCACTATGAAAAACAGATATCAATAAACATTTACTGAGGATGCTAAGAAAGCCTTTCTTGCTCCCAAATACATGATTTATCAGGTTGGCTCAATGCCTGCATTTATACTAGTAAAGATTCATCCCTTTTTTTTTTCCTCCAGGACTTAACTACAGAAATACAAATACCTTCTTGGAGGTGTAAAACATTCCATCTTTACTAGCTATTAACACATTAGCAGCAGTTTAGCTTGTTGTATTAATTTCCAATTAATTTCTAGAGGAATGGGGCAGAGGGCAAATTAGTTTGAATTGGTTGAAAGTTTAGAAAAACAGGTACAAAGTCCAGCACACATCTTGGAGTGAGAAGGCCAAGAAGGAGCCCAGAAGTGGGAGAATCTTGGTGCAGAGAGGGAAAAGGAAATCATATCATGGAGAAGGGGCTTTTGAGTAGGGTCAGTATTCAACACAAATGTCATCAGCTTCACACTCTTACTGATGGTTGATATGAAGAATCAGGAGATAAGGGTATTGATATTCACACTCTCACTAGCTTATCTTGAGATCCTGACAAGTCAAGTACTTTTGAATTTAAAGTCAAAAATCTATTACAAAAGAAATGGCTCTTAAGAATCCTTATGAGAGCTCATATTTTCTGTTCTAATGTTTCCTTTAGCTCTTACATTTTATGTTCTGTGACTACAAAAGATACCCTTGGGGAAATTCTAAACTTTTAGTAGAGGTGGGTACCTGGTCTGTGGTACTCATATACTGAGAATGTAGCAGGACTACGGAGTCCAACCCGAAAAAGCTCAAAGACTCGAAATCGAACACAAAGGAACTCATCAGAAGGAATCTGTTTAACAAGTTAAAGAATTTAAGGAAATCACACAGAAAATTTAGCATCATCAAATTTTTTTTTAGTCTTAATCACAGCAATGAAAAATAAATGAAGGACTTACTGAATTCAGCTGCAGAATTACATGTCCATCTTTGATTTGGTAATTTGTTAATAGTCGATCAACCCCATTGGTGAGCTAAGGGAAGAAGGAGAATAAATTTATCTTGCTTTTACTTCATCATACAGTTATGGCACAGTAATTATAGGACAACAATATGGCGCAGTGGATAGAATACTGAATTGAAAGTCATGAAGACATGAATTCAAATTCTGATTTAGTTACTAGTTGAGTAGTCCTGGACAAGCTACTTAAATAAGGAAATAATGGCATTTACCTCCTAGTGTTGTTGGGAGTAACAAATGAGACAACATTTGTAAAGTATTCATATATTAACTTAAAGCACAATAGAATTTAACTGTTAAAGGAGAGGAAGAGCTATATATCTTTTTCTTATGACTTTTGAAAAAGTCCCATTTCATTTACACAGATCTTTACAAACTAGGCATGCAGATTGACCACAAAAACAATCAGATCTAAAATGGAATTCTGCCCTGGAGAGCAAATTTCAACCAGGTTTATGGAACAGAGCTCTCTATCATCTTTAATTGGTTCCAGGAAAACAAGGTGAAACAATTTTGTGGGACAACTTACTTCCACAGGAACACTATTATAAGAGGGTTATTGGCCAAATGACATCACTGAGAGCTTATTGCCATTTTATAGTGAGGTTTTGGTTATAATGCAGTAACAAATATCGTGAACTAATGTTGGTCTGGGCAATTTTATATAAGGCTACACCCAAGTACTGAAATTCTAGGAAACAACAAACATCTTTAAAAACAATTTAAAAGATGGAGCCAAGTTGTTAGAGAGGAAGCAGTAGAGTTTAGTTCTCCCTCTATACCTATTCAATAAAGATTTAAAGAATGTACCAGACTGAACTTTGATTGGCAAAGCCAAAAAGTCACAGTGAGTCAATTCTTCCATCCCAGAGAGGATTAGGGAGATGGATAAAGAGTTGAATTTGGAGGAAGTCTGCCCCTGACTGCCCGTGGTGTAGAGCATTCCAGTGGCCAGGGGCTGAGAGCTAGCTGAAACAGGACACCAAGAAGAGATGTCTAAGGATCCCTAAGCAGGCACTTCGTCCAGGAACAGATACCATCTGCTAGCTCTGTTAAGAGTAAAGAGGAGTGATTGGAAGCATTGGCCTTAGCTGTGTTCTGAGCATAGCGAACAATTCCAGACCAAAGGAGGGACAGCAATTCAGTAACTCTAAATCTGGAGGATCTATCAGTAGGCCAATGGTTATTGAGTCAAGCAAAAGTCTGCTGAAATTCTCAACCACAAATAAACCGATAGACTCAAATATGGGTCAGAAACTTACAGAACTCATGTGAGGAGAGCAGTAAACAGATCTCCCCTCAAATTATGCCACTTTGGGAGCACTGAAATCTTGCAAGCCCCCCAATCAGGACTGTGAAAGCTGCAAAAGGATATAAAGCCAGACAACCCCTACCGTCCAGAAGTATGCAGAAACAATATAGGCTAGAACAATGAGCAAACTGAAAAAGAACACAAATGTACAGAGCTGTTTTGGTGACAGAGATGCCCAAGACACAAATATAGAAAAAAAGAATGAATTGGAAAAAATCTAAAGGAAAATCTCAGAGATCAATGCAGTTTGGACACAAATCAAACAGGAATTTCTTGAAGATTTAAAGCAAGACTGGGAGAAGGAGCTTAAAAATTATTTCAAACATTAAATGAGAGCAGTAAAAGGAAGAATGAGAAAAGAAGTAAGAACTAGGGAAGAAAGACATGAAAATAGAAGTAATACCTTAGAAAAAGGGCTAGTAAATTTTACTGAACAAGATAATTTTTTGAAAATTAGAATTGGCCAAATGGAAGCTTTATGACTCTATAAGACATCAAGAAATAATAAAAATAAAGTCAAAAGATTAAAGAAATACGTGAATTGTTTTTATAGGAAAAACAACTGTCCAGGAAATAGACTAAGGATAGATAATTTAAGAGCTCATTAGACTACCTGAAAAGCCATAGTTAAAAAAAGAAAAAAGAAAAAAGAAAAAAAGAGCCTAGCCATCATATTTCAGGAAATCAAAAAAGAAAACTGTTCAGGTATCTTAAAATTAGAGGGCAAAGTAAAAAACAAATTTCCAAATGAAAACTCTCAAAGATATTATATACTACACCAAGGGAGAGGCCTATGGGATCTGAGGGACCACAACATAGTATTTTCACACTTTCTATTGATGTTTGCTTGCATTGTTTCCTTTTCAGATTTTTTTTCTTATAGATCCAATTTTTCTTGTACAGCAAGATAACTGTATAAATATGTATACACATATTCGATTTGTCAAGTATTTTAACATAATTAACATGTATTAGATTTCCTGCTATCTAGGGGAGGGGGTGGGGTGAAGGAGGGAAAAATTTGGAACAGAAAGCTTTGCAAGGGTCAATGATGAAAAATTACCCATGCATATGTTTTGCAAATAAAAAGCTTTTAAAAAAAAGATATTATTTACAATGTAACTAATTCTCAGTCAACATCAAGAGCTCCCAGGTCAAAGAAAAAATTTTGCAAGTAGCCAGAAAATAAGAATTCAAGTATCAAGGATTCATAATCAAGATCATACTTCAAGTTTTAAGGAGCTATAATCAAGATATATAAGATTTTGCAACCACTACCATAAAAGAGCAGAAAACATGAAATATGATATTCTAGCAGGCAAAGGAGGTATGCTTACAACCAAAAATAACCTATTCAGCCAAACTGAGTAAAATACGACAAACGGGAAATAGATTTTTAATAAAATAGAGGACTTAAAAGCATTCCTGATGGAAACACCAGTGATGAATATCAGTACCAGAGTCAGAGTATCTGACATAGAACCACAGGTATCAAGAGAAGCATAAAAAGGTAAACATGTATGAGGAATCATAGGAATAAAGGAGGTTAAAATGTTTATGTTCTTATATGGGAAGGTGAGAGAACTTTATAATCAATAAGAAGTCATAGAGGATATCTAATTAGACAGGGGGTGTGGGTGGGATTCTATTGTGTGCTGGAATAGGTGAAGAAGAATGCATGAGAGATGGCTGAAAGGAGAAGAAAATGACCAAAAAAAAAATCTTGCATAAATAGCGTGAGCAAAGAGAAGTTTATACAGAAAAAAAAAAGAACGATCAGTGGGATGTAGTGGATAGCACTTGAATTTCACTCTTATCTGAACTGATTAAAGTAGGGAAAATTCACATACACACAGATAAGTACAGAAATACATCTTATAACAAGAAAATAGGAAAGAAGGTAAGGGAAGAGAGAATATAAAGGAGAAAGTAAATTAGGGAAGACATTAGTCAGAAGCCACTGAACTCTTAAAGGAACAACAAAGGGGAAAGAGAAGGACAAAGAAAAGAAATACACAGTAATCATAAATGTGAATATGGATGGGATGGACTCACCCCCAAAATAGGAAAATATAGCAGAATATATTAGAAACCCAAATTCAGCAATAGGGTATTTAGAAGAAACACACTTGAAACAGAGGGGCTAGAGCAGAAGTATTATGCTCCAGCTGAAGTAAAATATGCAGTAATACAAATTGTGATCTCAGACAAAGTAAAAATAAACATTTGTGTTCTTATTCAGTTTGATCAATCTAATCAAAAAAGATAAATGGAAATTAAATTTTGCTAAAAGGTGCCATAAAATCCTAAATATATATGTAGCAAATGGCATATTATTTATATTCTTAAAGGAAAAGTTAAATGAATTACAAAAGAAACTAAAACTATAATAGTGGGGGATCTCAACTTATCCCTCTCAGATCTAAATAAATTGAACCAAAAATAAACAAGAAAGAAGTGAAAGACTTGAATAGAATTATGGAAAAATTATATTATATTAGACCTATTAAATATTAAATGGCAATGGAAAGGAATATACCCATTCACAGTTGTATATAGAACCTTCACCAAAAAAATTGGCCACATACTAGGGCATAAAAGCCTCATAACAAGTGCAGAAAACCTGAAATATTCAATGCATCTTTTCCCTACCATAATGAAATAAAAATACCTTCAATAAAGGTCCTGTAAAACAATTTATATAAAATTATTAAATATTAAATATTTAAAATATTAAAAACTAATTAGAAGCTAAATAACTTAATCCTAAAGAATGGGCTGGTGAAAGAACAAATTGTAGAAATAAGCAACAATTTCATTAAAGATAATGGCAACAATGAGACAACATACCAAAACTTGTGGAATGCAACCAAAGCAGTATTTAGGGGAAATTTCATCTATTGAAATTCTTCCATCAATTAAAAAAAGAGTAGATCAATAAATTGGACATGCAACTATAAAAAGTCCTTGAAAATTCAATATATTAAACATAAAATAAGCACTGAAATAGAAATCCTGAATGTTAAAGTGAATTTACAAAACTGAAAATTTTTAAAAATTGAAATAAATAAAAATAGATTAAAAAAATAGGTAAGCCATTAGCTAATTTGATTAAGAAAAAAAGAAAGAGAAAATGAAATTTTCAGCATAAAAAAAATTTAAAAAGCAATTCACAAGCAATGAAGAAAAAAGAATAATTATTAAGAACTAGTTCACCCAAATCTATACCCCACACCCCCCTTGAAAATTTAAATGAAATCAGTTAATATTCACAAAAATATAAATCATCAAAAATTAATAAAACAGGAAATACAATACTTAATAATCCTATCTTAGAAAAAAGAAATTCAAGCCATAAATGAGTGTCCAAAGCAAAAAGCTCTAGGACCAGATGAATTTTTTTGTGAATTCTGTCAACATTTAAAAAAAACAATTCTATTATTACATAAACTGCTTTAAAAAGAAGTAAAAAAGGGATCCTATTAAATGTAGTTTTGATATGTAAATCAGAAAGCATCAAAACAGAAAGAGAAACTATAAACCAATTTCTCTAATAAATTTTGATGCAAAAATTTAAAACAAAATATTAGAGAAGAATGTAGTAATATATCACAAAGATCATATATACATACTAATCACCCGGCTGGACTTATGTGAAGAATCATGGGGTTCAATATTAGGAAAACTATAAGCATAATTGACCATTTCAAAAACAAAATCAATAAAAATCATATTATTATTTCAATAGATAAAAAAATCCTTTCCACAAAATGCAATACTCATTCCTATTAAAAACACTAGAAAACATAAAAATACCATCCATCCAAAAATGTTTATAGCAGTTTATTTTGTAATGGCAAGGAATTGGAAACTGAGAGGATGCCTATCAATTGGGGATTAAGTAAGCAAGTTATGTTATATGCAAATAATAGAATACTACTGAGCTATAAGAAATGATAAAGAGGATAGTTTCAGAAAGACCTGAAAAGACTTATAGCAAATGATGTAAAGTGAAGTGAGCAGAACCATGAAAACAATTTATATAGTAATAGCATTATTGTAAATATTATCAACTGTGAGATTAACTAATTAACACAATGACCACCCCAGTTTCAAGGATTTCATGACAATTAAAAAATGCTCTCCAAATTCATATAAACAAGATATGGACTCAGAATGCTTTTTTTTTTTCTTGTCAGCCTGCAGTTCATAAAGAAATTTGTTTTGCATGACTTCATATTTATATGCATTTTCTATTTCTTGCCTTCTCAATGATTGGGGAATGGGTTGGGATTAGAAAACAATTTGAAATTTAAAATAACATTGAATTTCTTTTCTTTCTTTCTTTCTTTTTCCTTTTTTGCTGAGGCAATTGGGGTTAAGTGACTTGCCCAGGGTCACACAGCTAGGGAATGCTAAGTGTCTGAGCTCAAATTTGAACTCAGGTCCTCCTGACTTCAGGGCTGGTGTTCTATCCACTGCACCACCTAGCTGCCCCAATTGAATGTCTTTAAAAAAAATAACAAACATAGTAGAATAGAAAAATGTTGAAAATGTAATCAGTTGATGAAAATTTTCTGTTAAGACTTCTGGCTAATTATGTGGACTTAATTAAGATATATATATGTATATATATACACACACATACACACAGATATATAGATATAGATATAGATATATATACATTCAGACTATTTGTATTGGTTGGTTTTCAAATAACAAACAGGTCATATTTGATTTGGGAGAAAAATGAAATAGAGGTTGATAGGTTGATGAATGGATCAGCTTAAATGTAAAATTTACATAATTAAATGTTCATAGTAACCTTAGTATGGTAAATGCAAAGACCCCAGCAAGAACTCTGATAAACAAAAGTTGTTGGGAAAACTAGAAAGTAGTCTGGCAGAAAGTAGGTATAGACCAACACCTTAATTTACATATCAATATAAATCAAAATGGGTTTAGATATGATTTAGATTTAGATATGATTTAGATTTAGACATGATTTAGACATCAAAGATGATATTATAAGTAAATTATTGGAGCATGGAAGAAATTATCTGTCTGATATATGAATAGGAAGAGTTCATAATAAAATAAGAGACTGTGAGATTCTTAAAAGGTAAAATTGATAAATTTTAATTACATAAAATTAAAGTTTTTGCACAAACAACACCAATGCAGCTAAAATTAAAAGAAAGAAGGAGGGGCAGCTAGGTGGCGCAGTGAATAGAGCACCAGCCCTGAAGTCAGGAGGACCTGAGTTCAAATCTGGTCTCAGACACGTAACAGCTGTGTGACCCTGGGCAAGTCACTTAACCCCAATTGCCTTAGCAAAAAAAAAAAAAAAAAGAAAGAAGGAAGCTGAAGGGAAATGTTTGCAGTAAGCTTCTATCATAAAGATTTCATTTCTAATGTATTTAAGAAGAAAAACTATTTCTCAATTGATAGTCAAAAAATATAAATAGATAATTTTCAGAGGAAAAAATACAAGCTATCTAAAACCATATAAAATGCTATAGGTCACTAATAATTAGAGAAATGCAAATTAAAATAACTGCTGTACCACCTTACATCCATCAGACTAGCTAAGATGACAAAAAGAGGAAAAGACAAATGCTGGAAGGGATGAGGAAAAACAAGTACAATAATACACTGTTGATGGAGTTATAAACTAGTCCCACTATTCTAGAAATCAATTTGAAACTATACCTCAAAAGTCTAATAAACAGTATGTTCTTTAACCCAGCAATACTGCTACTAGGCCGATACCATAAAGAAATAAAAAAAAAGTGGGAAAAGGAGTCATATGTACAAATTTTTTTTATACCAGTTCTTTTTATAATAGCAAAGAATTAGAAGATGAGGGGATGCTCATCCATTAGAACAGCTGATTAAGTAGTTGCATATAAATTTCACAGAATAATATTATGCTGTAACAAATGATGAAGAGAATGTTTTTAGGGAAAAAACTGAGACTTGTATGAACTCATTCCAAGTAAAGAGCACAACCAAGAGAACAATTTATAAAATAACAAAATTGTGAAGATAATCAGTTTTGAAAGACTTAGCAATTCTGAACTACTCATTGACCAACTACAGTTCTAAAGAACTTAGTATGAAAGGAGTTATCCATCTCCTGGTAGAGAACACTAGTAGTGCAAATTGAAGCATATTTTTATTCTCTCTTTTTTCCTCTATTTGGAGGGAAATGACTAATGCAGAACTTTGTTTTGTCTAACTACATTTTTGTAATGGGTATTGCTTTTCTTGCCTTTTCAATGGGGAGGGGAAGAGAAGGATAGAGGAAGAGAATTTTAAAAATAAAAAAAATGAATTTTAAAAACAATTTAAAATGTGATTAAATTCAATACATATAAAGGTTATAGCCCATAAAAATATATAACTGAAAACTTTGTCAATATTTACAGCAGCTAAGTCTTCTGCATTTGCACCAATTCCAGTAGGCAAAGCTATGTCCATCACAGCATGGGAAGATCCAGATGATGATTCTTTCTCATTGAGCTTGTAGCTAAATTGGATAAAAAATTAAATTTTTTAGTAGATAAGATACCTCAGGAAAGCTAAAGACCTATCTGTCCTTTTGATTATGAACTTTTAAACTCAATCTCATTCTTTATAAGCTATATCCTGATATGATAAAATTTGATGTGATTTGTAGTCAAAAGATCTGATTCTGGCTTATAGCCCTGTGAACGTGGGAAATTAATTTCATTTCTATGTACCTCAGTTCCCTCATATATAAAATGGGAATTATAATTCATATATAGTTTACTTCATAGGATTGTTGTGAGAACCTAATGTGATAATGTGAAATGCTTTGTTGTTAACTTAAAAGCACTGCATAAATGTAAACCAGTATTATAAAGGAAATGTCTAAATTAAATCTGAAAATTAAAATAAAGGAAATGTTTTTTCTCTCCTGTTCTTTATTTTTTTTAATATTTATTTTTTTATTAAAGCTTTTTATTTGTATAACATATGTATGGGTAGTTCCCCAGCATTGATCTTTACAAAGCTAGGAAATGTTTTTAAGGCCTAGTAGTTAATGAAACTATTTTATTATTATAAAGAGGAATTTTGATTTATTGTTATCAGACTATAGAAAAGTAATAAAGCAAGAAGGGATTTTAATTGGAATGTTAAAGATGGAAGTGATGACAGGAACAGTGATTCTTGTCTATTAGGGTATGGGGTCCCTTTTTTAATGTCAAAATAAATTGTGCAGATCTCTTTGGGTTGGTATTTGAACTATTATCTACTGAATTAGGAGGCAATGTGATACAATGGAAAGAGAACTGAATTTGGAGTCAGGGAATCTGAATTCAAAACCTATTTTTTCTATGTCTGCTATATTATGCTACCTCTTTGACTTTAGACAAGTCTTTAGGCTTCATTTTCCTCAAGTGTAAGATGAGAAGAAAATCTGTGATTGGGAAAATACATAATAACATAAAATACTATTAATCCAGTAACACTTTTGAATTAATTTACAGTTTATTAATCACATCAATATATTTTAAAAAGTTTTATATATAGACATTCAGTCTACAGAAGATAGATTTAGACTGTCTACAGAAGTTAGATTTATTTGTTTATTTTAGTCATTTTCTGAGATGAATCCCTTGTAGTAACTCTGCAGGCTTCCAGGGATTCATGGTTCACAGGTTGGGAGTCCCTGCCTCTGGCTCTAAGACTCAGAACATAGGATATTAGAGTATATTTCATAGAATGTGAGATGTGAAAATAATTCCAAAGGTTAGAAGGTAAAATACAAACTTGTTAAAGTGGGGAGGAACTTTAGAGTTCATTTTATTATCGACTCATTTCAAAAATAAGAAAACTAAGGCTCAAAGAGACAAAATGAGTTTTCTCAGATAGCACACAATGACATGGGGGCAGAACTGAAAATTAAACCCAGTTTTCCTGGTTCCTGAGCCAAGAATTGTATGGCTAGTGTCAGAGTCGAAAGACAAGGTTGTTGACATCCAGCCTTCTCTGACAGTTGGGGCGGGCTCTCTGAGGTAAGGATTTGATTTTAGACTGTAAATTCCCTGACTAATCAGAGTCAGTCCGATGCCAATTAGCAATTTAAAGGCACACCTGTAAGGCACCTCAGCCTCTCCTAGCTGGAGTGAAGTGTTTGTGGAAAAGCTAGTTAGTTCCAGTTTGCAGATGCAAACTCTTCTGTTAGCCATACCCAGAAGGGGCCCCGGAGTTGTGGGCAGAGTTTCTATGAAAAGGTTGCTGGAGCCCTTATGACTGGTTTCCATGGAGAATGTTTAAACTGTGGAAAGGGAGCCTTCTTTTCAAAGCTTTGAGGGCTGGTGCCAAAGATGGCGGGACTCCTCCCTCAGGGCAATTTTGTTCTGGGAGAAGGAAGAGTGGCAAGGGGGTAGAGAACTGCCTTTTCTTTCCTTGTGAACTTGCCAGAGGAGCTATAAAGAGAGAAAGTGACCGAAGAGGTCCTTCTGGACGTATTGATTTGTGACAGTGTTTTTAATCTGGAGAAAGATGATCAGAAAACTTGAAGGGAGTTTCTGACATGAACTGCTCAGTTACTCTTGGAATTTACTCGACCTAACTTTTGTGTCAGAGCCAAAACCACATTCACTCAGCCTTCATTGAACACATTGTCCCAAAGTCATAAAAATCAAAAGATAACACTTTAAAATAATGAAGAATCACATTTTTATTGGCTCCCTGTCCTGATTTTCACAATAGGCAATTAAACTTCTTTGGCAATCAAGGCCCTTGTAACTCACATTTCTAGAAGGCAGCACAGTTGGCAAACTACTTTCACATGAAATCTCTGTGAAGTAGGCAGTGCGAGGATTTTCCTCTCATTTAACAGATGAAGAAATGGAGGCTCAGATAGACAAAGACCAAGAGAGGATTTACTTAAGATCTTATGGTTTATTTGACTCCTATTTATAACTATTTCATTCTAACATATTTGTTAAGTTAAACATAAAAAAGTATAATTTTCTCCACATCTTCAGAGAATCTAGAGCCAATGAGAGGAAGCTGTCATTCAAACCTTTATTAAGCACCTACTATGCACAGGCACAGTGCCATAAGGGATCAGGGGGCTAGCCCTGGACTCAGGAAAGTCTGGGTTCAGTTTTTTTCTGTGGTACATACTTGGAGTAGGTTTGGTTTTGGTTTTGTGTTTATTCAGTTGTTTGTGATTCTTCATGACCCCATTTGTGGTTTTCTTGGCAGATCTTGGAGTGGTTTGCCATTTCTTCCTCTAATTTATTTTATATATGAGGAAACTGAGGTAAACAGGGTTAAGTGACTTGTCCAGGATCATACAGCTAGGAAGTGTCTGAGGCTGCATTTGAACTCAGGTCTTCCTCACTCCAAGTTTGGTGCTCCATCCCCTACCCCACCTCATTGCCCCATTTATTGTATCACCAAGAACAAATCAATTAAACTCCCAGAATCCTCAGACAGCTATCTAAAACTGTAAATTACAGTGTAATTGGTCTTTATAGAAGTAGGGATTAAAAGAGGGGTGGGATCCAAGATCACTAGAAAGGCCCATAGATTCAGAATTCTGAAATTTCTTTTTTTCGGACTAATTTCTCCTCATCCTTCTCACTAGATCCTCTTCTCTTAACCTCACCTAACTTGATCTTCCAGTCCCTTAATCTTTCATACTCTCTTAGGCTATAAGCCTCTCCTATGGCTGCATTTACCTCTCTTCCTAATCTTGACCCTCAAGTTCAATATTATATTCCATTCTATTTTTGACCCCTTGACCCTTTTTCCAATCACTATTCATTCCTTTTATGTTTCTATGTTCGAGGATTGTCTCATTTTGTTTCCTTTTATCCCTAGGAAGTAAGCACTCAATCCAGACTTGTTGAGGGCAGGATTAAATTCTACACTAGGAATTCCTCATTCTAATGGACTCAAAGGTTGAGACACACAAAAAGTGTGCAAGGAACTAGGGATGAAAACAAACACAAAAAACTTTCTCTGCTCTCGTGGTTATAACATTCTACCTGTCATCTGTGAAGACAATTTAGATATATTGAATAGCACTTTTAAATGGTGTTGGCCCCTGCTTATTACAGCATACCTAACTTCTATATTCATCTTTCTCTTCAGAAAGAGGAAGTTATAGTGGGCATGCCCTGGCCTAAAAGTCTGGAGGCCTAGGATCTTGTTTGACTTTTTTCTACTTATTTTCCACTTCAAGTAACATTTGCCCATGTTACGTCATATGACTTCACTGCAGCCTTGGTTCTGAACACTCAATATGTGCACTTTGCACTGTGTACACAAATGCTACTGGAAACACCTTGGTTCAGATTTGAGACAGAGTTGAATAAAAATTTTTTGGGCAAAAAGGGGTCTCAAGTGGAAAAAAATTAAGAAGGCCTGGACTACATAACATCTAAGGAGACTTCCATTATGATAATCTATATTCTTACAATTACGCTTCTGAGATGCTTCTTAAGTTTAATATTCCACATTCTACTTTGTAATATTCTAAGTTCATAGTTCCTTTCTACAGTAGTTAGATGGCTCAGCAACTAGAGCACTAGGCCTGGGGTCAAGAAAACCTGAGCTCAAATCTGACCTCAAATATTTACTAGCTGTGTGACTCTGGGCAAATCATTTAACTCCATTTGCCTCAGTTTCCTCCTGTAAAATAGAGATGATAATAATAGTGCCTATGTCCTAGGACTGTTGTGAAGATAAAATGAAATAATATCTGTAAAGCACTAATACCTGGTAGCATAATACCTGGTATGTAGTAAATGCTTAATAAACACTTTATTCCTTTTCTTTTAGTTGAAATATTTCATAATTACAAGTAATTTTATAGAGAAGAGAATGTAGTTAGCTAAAGGAGAAATTCAACCCTTTAACTTCTATTTATAGGAAAGAAATTGACTTTACCTGGCACAAGCTATTATGAGTTTGTCTCCCGATTCACTAAATCTTCCATAGCTGTCAACTGATACAAAAAACAATAAACTTATTTAACATAATTTTCTTAGTAATTTAGGAAATGTAAAAAGTAAACATGGTCATTTGCATAGAAGCCAGTGCTTAATAAATTTTTGCTAAATTGAGTTATATTTTATATTCAAGCCTCTTAATAAATAGTATATGATATGAAATCTATGTCATTAGGAAATTGATAATAAAGTTTAATAGAAATTTATGGGTCCAGAAGAATAAGAACTTTACCTATTTCTTCCCCCTCTTTTATATCTGAATATAAGATTGAATTTTCCAGGGTTTTCCTCAGCCTTGTGACCAAAGCTGAGATTAGATTCTACCTACTTAACTCATCTCTTGGTTTCTGCCTTAGCAACAAGAACTTAAGGCAGGCCTTCAAGGGAGATCCTTGTGCCATCTATTCAGCTATATTCCTCGACTGATTTCTTTCTAATCACTTACACTCTTTTTGAACTCATTCCTCAATATTTAGCTCATTCCCATCCCCCGATAGTCTCCCCATGTTAGTGACTCTCAATTCTCAGCTCCAGTGTTCAAAGTCCAGTCCCCATTTCCAATTTACTCCTATCAACCCTCCTCTTCCAATGTTCCACTTCAGCTTTGCCTGTGCTTTCCATTGTGCCCTCTGGAATGCTTATTCTGTTCATAACTAACTTTTTTTTTTCACTTTAGAACTCTTCTTTTTTTCACTTTGTTTTTCACTGTCTATCTTTCAGCATTCACTGAGAATCTAAATACCTCCTGACTCAGTGGTCTTAGGGGGAATTGGAATACTTTTTATTTTCCAGTGCAACTTCCAGATTCTCTGTCAACCACTATCACTTCAAAACCTCTCTTTTGAGCTTCATTCAATTAATATTTATTATCTTGTTCAGATCCTAGTGGCCATTATCCATCTAGCTTCAGGACATTCTCCTGTCCTTACTGATTTAGTCTTTCTTTTCACAACTTCTGCCCTTATACTAGGGAATATATGAATGTACACACACATGTCTACATATAGATATATACAAACATTTCACCATGTTTATATATACATATATGTAAATCACAGATATATTTATCTACCTTAGCCATATGTAGATGGTCATATCTTTGATCTTGATAGCACCCACACATTTCTCTTCCATATTCATGAACTCTAAAATTCTATTTTCAGAGCATAATCTTTCCACATTCTATTTTTCTTTCCGCCTTAACCTTGTTTTCATCCTCACTGTGATCTCTAATTCCTCCATTCCTCCATCCCTCTCTTCTTTCCCAAGATATTACTCCTGCATTGATTATACCTTCCTTCCTTCCCTGTCTTAACCCCTCAGTGAACATTCCATCTCCCACCTCCACACCTCTGCCCTGGCTATCTTCCTTGTCTGGAAGGCTTTTCCTCGTCACCTCTTCACTTTCCTTTCCCTGACTTCCTCCAAGACTTAGCTCAAATCTCAACTTCAGCAGGAGGCCTTTCTTAGCCTCTCCAACTGCTTAATGTCTCTATATTGAGAATATTTCTCAGATATATTGTACATACTCAGGTATCTTCATGTTTTTTCCCTAATTACAGAGGGAATTCCTTGAGGACAGGGATGCCTTCCTTAGCACAGAATATGTTACATAATAAGTGAGTAATATGTGCTTGCTGTTCACTAAATGACTTTGATTAATTATGAACACCAGCTCTGGAGTCAGAACATCTGGGTTCAATTCTCACCCCTGACATTCACCACCTGTCTGACCTTGGGCAAAAAACAGAATAAAAAAAGAACAATCCAGGTCCTGAAAGAGTTTACATTATACTGGGAAGATATAATATATGAGCAGGTATGAAAATATGAAGTAATTTGAAGAGAGAGTACATGAAAACTAAGAGGCTTCATGCAGGAAGTAGAAGGTGGGAGAGGTGAAGGTGAGGAAGGAGTGTGTTCCAGGGATGGGAGAGAGTCTGTGCAAAGGCCCAGAGGTGGAAGAGAGAATGCCATTGTCAAAGAGGTTACTTTAGTTGGAATGCAGAAATTGTGAATAGCCAGTAATGTGAAATGAGCCAGAAATGGAGGTAAACGGGAAGTACTTTAGAGTCAAGCTGAGGAGTTGGTATTTTATCTTAGAGACAAATGTTGCCCCCACAGATTTCTGAGCAGGGGAGTGACATGGTCAGACCTATGCCTCATAAAGATAATTTTGGCAGCAGCTCTGTGGAGGATGGATTGGAAAAGGAAGAAGCAGGAAGACTGATTGGGACACTATGACAATAAACAGATAGGAGATGACCATAAGGGAGAGTCAAATGGAGAAGTCAAAACTAAGATCAATATTTTTTCTATCATCTTGACTTATATAGAACTTTGCACCTATATAAAACCCATTGTAAGGTTTCAATATCCATCAAGTACTTTCTAGAGTGTAAATCCCACAAGGGCAAAGTGATTCATTTATTTTTGTGTCAGATCAGTTCACAGAATTCCTACATCACATAATCTCTGTGTGTGATCAGAAAAAGAAGTCAAATGATCAGGTAGTGAAGATGAGAGACAATAGATAGTATTATCCTCCTCTTCCTCCCTCACTTTCCCATCCCCACTTTTCAGCTTTGTTGTCTTCCCTCATTAGACTGTAAGCTCTTGGAGGCAGGGATTGTTTTTCTTTTTCCTGTTTGTATCTTCAGCACTTAGCCAAGTACTTAGTACATAGTAAGTGCTTAATAAATGTTTATTGATAGACTATTTTGGGTTCCTTTCAAGATATGAAAAGAACAAGTAGAAAGAACCATGATCACGAGGTTGAATAGTTCACGGCTCTCTGAGATCATCCCATGCCCATGTCTGTGTATCTGTTCAGGCTATTCCCTAAGCTTGGAATGTTCTTGCTTTACCTATTAAATTCTACCCACCCATCAAAACCCAGGTTAAGTGCCATCTCTTCCAGGAAGTCTTCCTTGCTTTTTTCCACCTCAGTCTTTATTGGTAATAACTGGTCCCCCTCTGACTTCACATAGGATTTTGTTTTGTTATGCTCTAAGGAACTTGTCATGTAATACTATGAATTATAATACTTTCTGTGTTGATATCTCATCATCCTACAAGACTATCAGTGCCGTGGGGGTATTATAAATCTATGGAAGATGATTTATGGAAAAATTGCACAGGATAAGAAGGTATGAAGAGATTCTAATCTGCAATAATGAAAGTAATCATACCATTGATATTGCTGAGCCATCAAAATACTAAATAGATTGATCACAATTATTTCTTGATCCATGATTATTGCAAATAATCCATTCATCTGTGGGATTTCTCACTTGTAATTTCAATCTACAATCCTACAAGCTGGAAAATGGAACTGAGAAAGTTTAACTTTGGAGCACTTTTTGTGTTGGGTTTTTTTTTCTATCCAAGGTAAATTTTTGCAGATGTGATATTGTGCTAAATCCAAAAGATAATCAAAGTTATTTGTGACTGACTTACCTTCCATCTCCTGGGATTCAATTCTCAACTCAAAGTTACAGATCTCCTTAGAAGTACCAATATTATGAACAACAGTCCTTATCTATAGGAAGAAAAAATAAAGAGATTGGATTTAAAAAGGAGAAAAAAGAAAGAGAAGACAGAGCCAAGATGGTAGGGAGAGTATCAGAACCTACTTGAATTTTCCTAACATTTCCCTCCAATTTTAAATACTGCCTCAAATCAAATTTTGGAATGAACCAAGCAATAAAAGGTTAGAGGGAGACCTTTTTCCAGCCTAAGATACTTAGGATATCTGCAGAAGAAGTCTGTAATACTGGAGTGGGCACAAGCCCAGAGTGGAATAGGAACAGCATTAGGGCCTCCTCAATAGATGCCACAGCACTTCTTAGGAACTCACAGCCCAGAGACAGTAAGAAGGTTGGACAACTGGTCAGAGGGCCCTTTGCTGACACTGAGTACATCAAGTGCTGATTGACTACCTTATTGCCCGTAAATACTTCTGACTTGAAGTTTCAGGATAGAGAGGAGTGTTTAGGATCAGTCACAAGGGAAGAAGGGCCATGATCACAGTTTCAGGAGCAAGAGGAGGACTAGCACTTGTGAATACAGGAGAGCAAGGGTCTTTTCTGGGAAAAACCACACAGCAGACCAGGTGACCATCTCTCCCCCGATCACACCACCATGGAAGAACTGAAAGTTTGCAAACCCCCAGAATTAGCTCTGGATGTAGTAGCATGAATAAGGCTGAAGCTTAGCCTAAAGATGAAGCTCCTACCCCAAAGTGAACAGAGCCCTATTAAAACTCAAAGTCAAGACATAGGCTAGGAAAATGAACAAACAACAACAACACAATAACTTGACCTTAAAAAATTATTACAATGGCAAGAAAGACCAAAGCACAACAATGTGAGAAGACAACAATGTGAAAACAGCTACAAGCAAAGCCTCAAAGAAAAATGCAAATTGGGCCCAAGGCCAGAAAAAATTCCTGGAAGAATTAAAGAAGAGCTAATAAGAGTGGTAGAGGAAAAAATTGAAAAAAGAAATGAGAGAGATGCAAGAAAATTATGAAAAGAGAATTAACAGATTGACTTCAAAAAGGAGACACAAAAATACTGAACATTACCTTAAAAACAGAATTGGTCTAATGGTAAAAAAAAAAAGGCATAACAATTCAGTGTAGAGAAGAACTCCTTAAAAAGTAAAATGGTCAAATGGAAAAAAAGAGTGCAAAAGCTCAATGAAGAAATTAATTCCTTAAAAATTGGAATTTGGCAAGTGAAAGTTAATTATTTCATAAAACTCTAAGAAATAATAAAACAAATTTGAAATTATAAAAAAATAGAAGAAAATGAACTATTTCATTGGAAAAGCAATTGACTCAGAACATAGATCAAGGAGAATTTAAGAATTATAGGACTACCCAAAAGTTATGATTTTTAACAAGTTTAAAAATAATATTTTAAGAAATCATGAAGGAAAACTGTCCCAGTATCTTAGATCCAGAGAATAAAATAGAAATTGAAAATCTACTGATGACCTCCTGAAAGAAATCTGAAGAATGGTATAACCAAATCCCTATTCTCTGAAAATTTGTTGTAGATATTTTTATGTCATTGCTTTCTTCTGAATTTGTGTCTTGAGGTTCCCTGTCATCATAGTGGATTTTGTTTGCTCATTTTTTTCCAGCTTGTTTCTTGACTTTGAACTTCATGTTAGTTGTGGAGGTAGTCAGTGTTCCAAGCTTTAGGTTTTTCTGCTCTTATATTTTCATAACTAGTTCTTTGTTTTTGTTTTGTTGTTTTTGGTGCTCCTGAAGTGGTGTGATCTGGGGACAGGTATGCTCACTGCTCTTCTGAGCTGTGCTCTGCTCTTTATCTGGATAAGGACCTTGTTCCCTTGTAACTGAAAGGACAAGTGTTCCTCTCTTCATTGAAACTGTGAGACTTGGGTAATGGACAATGGAATTGTCAAACAGCACCTTGTCCTGTGCCCAGTGCCAACATGAGGCCCCTGTAATCTCTTTCTGACCAATTGTCCATTCCCCTTACCCTCTCTCAGCAGTGAGAACTTCTTTAACTACTGTTGCTGCTACTATCTGCAGTCTTCAAGGCCCACAGCAGGTGTTGCCAAAAAGTTGCACTCAAGGCCAGTCCCAACCCTACTAGCAATCCCTCTTTGTGAAGGGAATTTCCACATTGAATATAAGATTGTAAGATTATAGCTTTAAAACTGGAAGGAACCTTGGGGTCATCTAGTCCAAACCTCTTATTTTATAGATAGGTAAAATAAGACCCTTTCCTGAGATAATACAGGGAATCAATCAGTATATAAAACTAAGTGTTCTAATTCCAAATTGAAATACTATTGCATAGTATTTCATAAAAGCTTACATGAAATCAGGGCTCCTTAAAGCATTAAAAAATATACAAAACCTGATCTGGATATTTACACAAATATTCAAAATTTGGAGAGTTTCTTTGCCTACATACTATTCTCCATGTGTTGTGATTAATTTTCTTCAATAGAAAATTGTGTTGGCATTCTGGAGAGCAATTTGGAGCTATGCTCAAAAAGTTATCAAACTGTGCATACCCTTTGACCCAGCAGTGTTTCTACTGGGCCTATATCCCAAAGAGATTTTAAAGGAGGGAAAGGGACCCACATGTGCAAAAATGTTTGTGGCAGCTCTTTTTGTAGTGGCAAGAAACTGGAAATTGAAAGGATGCCCATCAGTTGGAGAATGGCTGAATAAATTATGGTATATGAATGTTATGGAATATTATTGTTCTGTAAGAAATGACCAACAGGAGGATTTCAGAGAGGATTGGAGAGACTTGCATGAACTGATGCTGAGTGAAATCAGCAGAATCAGGAGAACATTATACACAGCAACAAGACTATACGATGATCAATTTTGATGGATGTGGTTCTCTTCAACAATGATGTGATTCAAACCAGTTCTTCAGCAATGAAGATAGTCATATACATCCAGAGAGAGGCCTGTGGGAACTGAGTGTGAACTACAACACAGCATTTTAACGCTTTCTGTGAATATTTCCATGCATTTTGTTTTCCTTCTTAGGTTGTTTTTTTTCTTCTTCTCTTTCTAGATCTGGTGTTTCTTGTGCAGCAAGATAACTGTATAGATATGTATACATGTATTGTATTTGTCATATAATTTATCCTATTTAGCATGTATTAGATTACCTGTCATCTAGTGGTGGGGGGTGGGGGGAAGGAGGGGAAAAGCTTTGGGAAAAAAAGTTTTTACAAAGGTCAATGTTGAAAAAAAAAAAAGAAAAGAAAATTGTGTTGGAAGCTGCCATAGCTCTAGATAAAATTAGCAGCGTAGCAGTAGAGATCGAATTCCTTAAGTGAATTATTCCACTCATGTGGAATGAGTGGATGTGAAATGACAAAGAAATTATTTAACTCAGTGATATTTTTAAGATAAGCACTTACTTACATGTACAGTGGCTAAGCCATTACTAAATCCCGTACTGACTACTAGGTCATCATTCAAAGGTATCTGAAAAGATAAAGAAGCATGACTCTTATTATTTAACATTGAAAATAAATGCAGCATTTAGGGTACATATTAAAATTTGCCTTATTGGTTCCAGTAGCCTCCCTCTACCAAAACATCACCTAAAGGGCCCCCTTCGATGATAAACCTCTTTGTATTTAGCTATGATATTGTTGTGGTTTGATCATTTCAGTCATGTCTGTCTCTCCATGACCCGATTTGGGGTTTTCTTGGCAAAGATATTGGAGTGGTTTGCCATTTTCTTCTCCAGCTCACTTTACAAATGCAAACAGGATAAAGTAACTTAATCAGGGCCACACATAGCAAGGTAAAGCTAGTTTATGTCTGAAGTTGGATTTGAACTCAGGAAGATGATTCCTCCAGGCCCACAAAAGACTGTTTGCTTCCAGGATTCTACTTGAATATGGCCACAGACTATGGGATATCATCAACTTAGCCAAAATTTGATGGCAGTGGCCCAAGTACAATGTACAGATGTGGTGGGAAAAGCAATTTGCCATAGCAAATTACTGCAATGACTTAGACACTAAAAAGTGTCATAAAAGATATCACTAAGGTCATATATAATTGGAACAGGAGGTTGGCCAGACACACAATAAAGGTGATAGATGAGAGATCATTAGTAATAATTTTGATGGGCTATTGCAAAGAGCCAGGGGAAGTCCTTAAGTCTGATTTGTGATTTTTCTGTGAAGTATTTGTACAAAAATAAGGATAGATTCACCTAGAATGAGAGCATGGATGGGGATTTCTGCACCAGTGGAGGGAACACTCAGGATGATTATGCTTGCATTGAAATAGTGACATTTATTTGGGGTTGGTTTGCTGAGTATGCCAGAAAAAAGAAAATGTGCTGATACTCAAATGCTTCTTTATGGCTATGTTGGCATTCCTACAGAGTCAACTTATTCTGTTTAAGAGAATAACCTAAATTGTTGTGCATAATAACAAATTTTCATTTTTAAACAGATCAATTTTTTTTGGTTTCTAGTAGAGGCTTCACAATCCATAGCAATGTGACATTTTTCAGTGCCCCTAAGGTAGGTTCCATTATAGGCGCACAGGATAAAACTCTAAAATAGGTAAATACTGTACAATGTAATGGTAAAGAGCTTCATTTTGAATAAAAGAAAACTAAGTTCATCTCCTTGATTTAATACTCAGTAGGTGTGTGACTCTGGGAAAGTCACATTTTTCCTCACCTATAAAATGAGTAGTTTGGACTAGACATCCTCTGAAACCCCTTCCAGCTATAAATCTATGATAAATTTAATTTTTTATCCCTCTATGCCTTTTAGAACCTCTCTTCTATCTCTGCTCAACTTTTCTTTCCTTTCATGATTAAAAAAATAAATTAAATAATGATCACAAACAGCATTCAGATCTGATGTGCAGTTCAGCAACTAACATTACAGAAAATTAAAACTGGCATTGGCTCTAGAGGGAAGGTCGCACAGTAGGGTGGAGGCAGATGTAAGATTAGTTCCTATGTCTTCTAATTTCTAGATTAATGTTCTTTCCACTACATGGAACTGTTTCTCATAATAAGAACCAAACAGTAAAAAGTTTCCCTTATTTTCCTATTTGATTTGAACTTTAAAATAATTTTAGATCTAGAAGGCAATTAGTTAATTATAGCCATCTATTTTACCTGCAGGAGTGTCTCATATTTTTATCAGTGACCTGAATAAGGAATATAGATTTCATGCTAATCTGGCAACTTCTTCCCAAATAAAGGTTTCAAAAAAGTCAATTCCCCAAGAAAAGAATCAGAGCAAGCTAAATGGAAGTTCTTATGAAAAAGGTCTATTGATGGAGGGAAGGAGGAGAGTTTTGTGGACAATAAGCTAAAAATGAGTCAACATTTTAATATGGAAGTTTAAAAAAAGTTAATATGATCACAGGCCCCACTGAGGAGTAAAGCGCCCAGAATCAGGAAGGTTATAGATAGTCCTTGTTATACAGATATGCCCTTGTTAGAGCTTATAGGGAGTATTGTGTTTTGTTCTGGATATTTTATTTTAGAAAGGAAACAAAAACTGGAGAGGCAATAGCCATCTAACAGAGGTTTATAGAGCTTTGAAATCATGACATTGGAAGATTGATTAAAGTAACTGAGAATCTTTAGCTCTAAGAGATATAGTGAAGGATATGATACCTATGTTCAAATATTTGAAAGATTGCTACCTGGAAAAACGACCAGGTTGGTCCCAGAGTTACTAGGAGCAGTACCTACAAATTATAGAGAAGCAATTTGGGCTTGATATAAGAAAAACTTACACACATCTAGAGCTATGTGGAGGTGGAATGAGTTGCCTTGGGCACAAGTGAATTCTCATCCTTTTGACATATTTGAGCCAAAGTCTGGTGACAAATAACCAAAGATGCAATAGAGGAAAATTCCCTTTAGGTGTGATTTAACCTAAATGAAACCTGATTTCTTTTCCAACTCTGAGATTCTATGATACCAGATTTAAAATCTTCTTTTAAGTGTAATTTTTAGAGTCAACTTAGCAACAATTATAGGAATCAAGTTTAATTTCTCAAACTTTTTTTGAGTTACCTCCACTGGTCTTCCCAGGGAATTCTGATCTGTCATTTTGTACTGGAGTAAGTCACCTTTGTGTTTGTAAGAAACCTTGATGTCCATATTCAACTGAAGTTTCTTAAGCACAAGTGCATGCTGAGTCAGGGCCTCAATGGCATTAATTGTATCCTGGGAAAAATCAATGAAGAGATATATGATGACCAATAGCAATAATTGCTTAGATATTTTTAACCCTTTATAAGCAACAAAATATCTTTACATCCAGTACGACATTTGTTCCCATGCAAAATAGTAGCTAGATGGCACAGTTCATGGAGAACTAGACTTGGAGTCAAGAAAACCCGAGTTCAAATTCAGCCTCAAACAGTCCTTGGTAAGTCATGTAAGCCCATGTTTTACCTTAGTTCCCTCATCTGCAAAATGGGGTTAATTATATCTACCTTCAAGAGTCATTATGAAGTAAAATGAAATAATATTTGTAAAGTGCTTTGAAAACCTGAAGTATCATATTTTTGTTATTGTGTTATTTTTCAATTATGTCCAACTCTTTGTGACCCCATTTGGGTTTTTGTTAGCAAAGACACGGTTTGCCATTTTCTTCTCCAGTTTATTTTATAGATGAGAAAACTGGCACAAGAGAGTTAAATGACTTGCTAAGGGTTTCTTAACTAATAAGTGTCTGAGACTGGATTTGAATTCAGTAAGAGGGTCTTCCTGACTCCAGGTCTGTGCATAGTTAATAAATTAATAATAACTAGTATTTATATGGTATTTTGGATCAGCTAAATGGCATAGTGAACAGAGTGTCAGGCCTGAGGTCAGAAAGCCTACACACCTACCTTAATGGTAGTAAAGAACCTTTAGGAAAGGGGTGAAATCTCACCATCCTAGCCTTCAGAAAGTGGGGCTAAGATAGTGCTAAATATGTATGTAGAAGGTGGGCCTCATGGGAAGCAGGTAGACTGGAGAGATCGATGACAGAGAGAAGGTCTGAATTAGGGGTTCTTAAACTAGTACCTATGATGACAATTATATCTCAATATAATTGACTTCCTTTATAATCCTATGTATTTCTTTTTTTTTTGCATTTAAAAACATTATTCTGGGAAGAGGTCCATAAGGTTTTGCTGGGCTGACAAAAGGAATACATAAAACAAAGTAAGTTAAGAATCTCTGGCCTACTCAGAGAGTAATCTAGGGTCCCTAGAGGGATGGGCGAGGAAAATGTTGGAGTTAGCTCAAAGTAGCCCAGGCCAGAGTTGATAAATTTTCAGTGTGATCATTCATACCTTGGAAGTGGGCAAACACTACAAATTCAAGATTAATTTATTGTTTTCTTGATTGTCCAAACTTTAAAAAGTGATGGAAACATAAAGTTGTGACCTGTATAAGTTTTTTTTTCTTCAGAGAGCCAGAAAAACATTTACCAGCACATTTCCTCTGGGTAGGGGAAATGCATACATGGAGACCCCTAGGAAATATCCTGGATCGGAAAGGTTGGAGGCTGGGCTGAAGAATTTGATGACCAAACAAAGGAGTTGGGGACCAATTCAGCATTGGCTCAAGAGTCTCTAGTTAAACAAAAGGGCAGTTAGGTGGTGGAGTGGATAGAGTTATAGGCCTGGAGTCAGGAACACTCATCTTCCTGAGTTCAAATCTGGCCTCAGACACTAGCTGTGTGACTCTAGACAAGACACTTAATCCTGTGTGTCTCAGTTTCCTCAACTGGAAAATGAGCTAGAGAAGTAAATATCAATTCAAGAAAACCCCAAATGGGGTCACAGAGAACTGGATATGGCAGATATGACTGAAAGGACTAAACAACAAACAATAAAAGATAAATAAAGCCTATATTGTGTTCAGTTTATTATTATGTAGAATCAATCAAAGAAACAATATATATTTATCAAATAACTACTGTGTGCCCTGTACTAAAGACAGAAAGATGAACATAAAACAATCCCTGCCTTCAAGGAGTTTACACCCTAATGAAGAAGACCAGGTATACAAGTATTTCCATATGTGTATATTGAATATATATATGACATACATATATTTATATATTGTAAATGTAGATGGAAATCACGTAATAAATCATTATTTAACTGAGCTGAATTGTTAACCTGAGGACTTGTGTAGAAACCAAGGTAAGTTTCCTTATCCGGAAAATGAGCCAGATTGAACTAGGTATCCTTTCTGACTCTAAAATCCTATTATCCAAAGGCCTACTCAGTTAACCTATTAGTATGTTTCTGGTGGAACTAATGGAAATAAAAACATGGAAATGGAATATACATGATATGTAGGGGAACAGGAAAATAAATAATGAATGAGGAAACAGCATTAAGAAATATTACCTGGGTGGAATAAAAACCGCCTCCATATCTTTGTTCTTCAGACAACCATTTGATAATGGGGTTGGCATAACTTAAGTCATTCAAAAGGAGACTAGAAAGTAAAGCATATGCAGTGGTTTCTACCATCTGGGCTGTAACAACACTGGGAATAGTGGTATCTTTGCCTTTAAAATCATTTTTCCAAAAACGATAAATGGGTGGATTGCCTAAGAAGAATAAATGGAAAGTAAATTTGCTGAAATTATATAGGATATAAATTCTTAAGATCTTTTCCATCTCCAAATCCAACTTAGTGTTTATACTACTCATCTAGGACCTAGATTCAAATTCTGGCTTTGTACTTATTACTTTATGACCTTGGGAAAGTCATTTATCATTTGTGTTACAGGTTTCAGGAGGCTGGACCAGATGATCTGTGGGATTCCCCTTAGTTCTAAATCTCTGATCTATGAGCATACTAATTCCATGCCAACAAAAAAATCAACATTGATAGAGGAATGATTAAATAAATTATATTATATTGATGTAATAAAATATAATACCATCTTTTGTATCATATATTTTACTTTGTGTATTTAAGGGAAGTGCAGGCTTCACTAGACAGGTAAGAGGGTCCATGGCCCCAAGAAGGTTAAGAACCCTTTATCTCTACCGAGAGAGAAGATAAAAGTCCCTGGGGAGGTAGGGGAGTCCCTTATGTCCATCCCTTGGTCTCAGCAGTCCTGGAATATCAATAGCAGCAGTTTCTGTTTCCACTGGAAGAGTTTGGACAGCAAGCAGAGTCCGGGGACCAAACAAGGAAGTTTATTGGCTTAGGGTAAATTGTAGCAATAAGTGAGAAATAACAAAGCCAGAGAATGGGCACAATTATTGTATACCACTTTCTTTCCATTAATATTTCATGTGTGAAATTAGACTGTAAACTTCATGAGGACAAGGGCTTAGGTATTTTACTATTTATGTAATAATGATGACACCCTTTTATGATAATTTACGAATTACTTTCATAGCAACAACTTTGGGAAATAGATTATAAATGGATTTGATCAGTGGGATTGATTAATCTGATTTAGTCCCCCATTCATCCTGAAGATGTCACAAAGTATGGATCTTTGTCTGAGACTCCTGAGAGCTTTCACCACTTGAGGAGTATATCCACTGGTGGCTTACTTACTGATAGGACATAAGAAACTCCTGTTTATTGTCTGGCTGAGATTCAGGGAGATAAGTTCTTAACAGAGCAGTTATTCCTCTCTATGGCCTAGAAAAACAACTTGGGAAATCAGTTCCCTTTTTCTTGTACTCTAGACTTTGAGAAAACAGACCAACATCAATAGAGCAGCATTTGGGGGATGGGGTGGGGTAGAGAACTTATGGCCCTGTATAGGTCCCCCTGTCCCCAGTTAATGGTGATTTCCTACAGAAGCATACAGCAAAGGAGGTATGTTGGGCCCATACCTCCTGGGGAGAGAAGGGGAGATTTTGAATGCCTTAGGTAGCAGCATCCTGGAATCCAGCCTTCTAGCCAGAAAAGATAGTCGTCTGGGCAGTACCTGTTTGGGGGAGTTGCCTCACAGACCGACCCCAGAAATTTTCTGATATAACATACTCCTTAATAAATCCACATACCTCCTACACAGTATTCTGCTTACAGAGTAAAGTCAATAAGTTACACGGACAATGCTAGTTCAATGGGAAGGGAATTGTTTGTTCAGCTGTCCCCCGTGTATATTTGCC
Organism: Myrmecobius fasciatus; assembly: GCA_023553655.1. Taxonomy (NCBI): domain Eukaryota; kingdom Metazoa; phylum Chordata; class Mammalia; order Dasyuromorphia; family Myrmecobiidae; genus Myrmecobius; species Myrmecobius fasciatus. The sequence goes on from JAJPUD010004454.1 coordinate 90,339, forward strand.
TTCTGCAACAACAGGGTAGCTCTATAGATTTTGTGGGGAGGAAGCTTTGTGGGAGACTTTGTGGGAAAATGGAACTTGAAAGAATGTCAAAGGTTTGTCCTGGTAGCAAATCCAATTCAGTTTGTTTCATGGGAGAGCTGATAGGCTATTAATGGGCGTATGTACTTCCTATATCTGTTTATGGTACCTATGAAGCTTTTGCATCTTCTGAGTTTTTTTGTGGAAAGAAATTTGTGGAGTGAATTTTTTGTTGGAGCTGGGGAGCTCTTTTTTATATTTGGGGAAGCTTAGCCATGAGTTCTAATGTGACTATATTAGAAGTTTTCCTGCAATAACTTCAGATAGGGGACAATAAGCTAAGAGAGATCTATGAGAATTCTATTCTCTATGAGAGAATCTATAAGATTCTACAGGTTTTTAGGGACTCTAGGCTATGACTGTTGTTTCCCAGAAAAAGAATATCAAGAGAGATTAAATGACTGGTTCAAGGTGATATAGCTAGAGAGTTGTAGAAACAGAACATGAACCCAAGTCTCCTGACTTCCAGATATTACCATCCTTACTCCTGTATTCCTCTCAGAATGGTCTCAGGCATAGGAAATAGTCTATAACTAATTATGTAATGGAGATATTAATTGCTATACCTTTAACAAAAGCTTCTCTTTTCAACATTGAAAAGATGGCACGAAAACCAGGGTGAAATGGAATCCCAAGAGCCAAGGCATAAGACGTGATGGCCAAAGTAAAAGTGCTCTGGGCGTCGGTAGCATGTTCCAGGAGGTAGTACTCAGCCTTGGTGATCGCTTCATTGATTTTCTGAAAACAAGTGAGGAAGATACATTGGTCATATTGTTTAGCATTATCCTAGCACCTTATACCACCTACTCTTACAACTTAATTCTGAAGAAACATGGTGACTTTAGATTTAGGAATTCAGAAATCTTTGGGAAAAAACAATTTTCATTGGATAATGAGGCCAGAAACCAGAATACAGAGGTAAAAACCAGAGTCCCAGGGACTAAACACAATAACAAGGAGCATGAAGATGACTATCTCTCCAACTACTATCATGGGAGCCAAAGCTGCATGGACGAGCTACCACCAGCCCTGTTTAGAGTTTGGGTTTGGAGACCTCCTGATCCCTGTCAACAAAATCCTGGAGTACTGGTGTTCTGCCTTGATTCAATACAAAATGGTAGAATTTTCTTTGATTTCTAAACTGGGATGAGGAGACAAGCCTTTGCTAAATTGAATCTCACTCAGAACCTAAGATATTAATCACTTCAGACAACAGGTCTCTTACAACCAGGACCTCATTTGAGACCAGAGCTTAGGACATCATGCTTCTTATCACAAGGGCCTTATCTAGGAGGAAGACCACTGGCATTATGTCTAACATATAGTTCTACAGTCAAAAAATCTTTTCAATATAGTTCTTCAGCATCATCCCCCACTATCTCAGTATGAGATAAAGAAACTGATGCTAAGTGTGAAATTTGGTCAGGCTCCAGGAAGTGTAATTACCAGTATTTATTGACCCAGATACCTGACCAAATCTTTATTTTCCCTTGACACTTGAGAGAGAACTGGCACATCCTCCATAGCCACTGGGCCCTTGAGGGCCCATCAAATGTTCCATATTTCATCATTTTTCTGGCAGACTCCTACCATTTTTTCTTCTAATGCCCATGGCGTAGCTCCATTCTCCTGCCATCCTTTTCTTCCTTCATCCTCATCCACTTTAGCTCTTCCCCTCCTGAATCTCTATTCTGTTCTGTCTTCATTTTCAGGTGTGCCTGCTGAAATCTTCATTCTATCATTAACAAACTTACCAAACATTGACTTTGAACATTCCTACACTCCCTAAAACCTGGCTCTCCTCAGAAAACACCAAATCCCTGGTAACTTTCTCTTGCATTTCTCTATCCTTCTTTTCCCACACCCCTTCCCCTACTACTTCTGAAATGCTGGCATGAATAAATACTACTTGCTCCTCATTACCAATTCCAGACTCTCCTGCTGCCACCATTCAGGAGCATCCTCTTTTGAGGTTGTTCCATATGTCTGTATGACTCTATCCAAATCCTGGTTGCTGTCATCTAACAGCCCAAAAGCTATTCTTTCCACTTTCTCAAAAAGTTTGGTAAGAGATTTCTAGTCTTCCTCTCTACCCAACTTTTGCCCTTATATTCAGGGATTTTAATACACATATCAATGTCTTCTCAAACATTATTTCATAGTTCATTAACCTCAATTCCCATGGCCTTCAACTTTATTTCATCTTAATCATATGCCAAAGATTACGATTCCTTGATCACACCAAAATTTACAATCTTTCCATTTCTCCCTATATTTCTCCTAAATTTGTTGGTTACCTTCACTGTGACTTCCCATTATTCTACTCCTCTATCCTCTCACAGTATATCATAACTATTAAGGCTTCATTTGAAAGTCTTGATTCTATGATTAACCAATTACCTTATTACCCTATCTTTGGACTTTTACTCTCTAATTCCTTATATTCTTGTCTTTTTGCCATGAATGCTTACCAAATCCTATACTCCACATGTGCCTTTTCTATTCCAGCCCACAAGCTGCTGAGTGCTATTAGAGAAAATTATTTAGTCATTCTTACTGGATCCATTACATAATTATTTATATAATCTCCAGTAGGCCTTCACTGCTCCACAGAAATCCTTTTATTCTTACCATTGAATTTTTTATTGAAATCTTTTGTTTTGAAATTATCATCATTTTCCAATTTATCTTCCCTCTTAACTCTCTACACATACCTCAGGAACTATTCTTACAACAAAGAATAAAATATAAAGAGAAGAAAGAAGGGGGAAAAAGTTAAACACCCTTTAGTCTCTAGGAAAAAATACACACTCCATAACTTGCAATTTAAGGCTCTCCTCTGGTTCCAATATGCCTTTCCAACATTATTTCACATTAATCTCCATGTATATATAGATATAGATATATTCTATGTTCCAGCCAATCTAGTGTATTTGCTACTTCCTAGACATGATCTCCCATTTCTTCTATCTAGGCTTTTGCACAGGCTACTATTTCCAATACCTGGAATGTATTCTTTCCTTGTCTCCATGTCTTAGAATCTCTGGTTCCCTTAAATTCCAAATTTTATGGGAGAATTTCATGGTCCTTCTAGCTGTTAGTTTTGTCCCTTCTCAAATAATCATATCTATATAGTTGTCTTCTTACATGTTGTATTCTGGGTAGAATGTAAGTTTCTTGAAAGAAGGAACTGTTTTTTTAATTTTATCTCTGTTTTTCTAGGACTTAGAACATAGCCAATCCTAATAAATACTAACTGGATTAAAATGGATTAGTTTAAAGACTATATGATGATCAATTCTAATGGACATGGCTCTCTTCAACAATGAAATGTTTCAAACCAGTTCCAATTGTTCAGTGAAGAAAGCCATATACACCCAGAGAGAGGGATATGAAATGTGGACCACAACATAACATTTTCATGCTCTCTATTGATGTTTGCTTGCATTGTGTTTCCTTTATCTGATATTTCTTTCTTGTAGATATGATTGTTCTTGCACAGCAAGATAAGTGTGGAAATATGTATACATATATTCGACTTGTCAAGTATTTTAACATAATTAACATGTAGTGGATTTCCTGCCATCTAGGGGAGGGGTGGGGACTAGGGGGAAAATTTGTAACAGAAAGCTTTGTAAGGGTCAATGTTGAAGAACTACCCATACATATGTTTTGCAAATAAGAGGCTTTAATAAAAAAAAATGGATTAATTAAGATCCTCCTGGTAAAGGTCTGGAAGGTTTTCTCTCAAGCTCCTATCATGCTATCCTATTACCAGCTTGGTCTTAATATGATGAATATTTCAGCCACAATAGTACATGAAGAATAACCTAATATGTTCGATGAGGGCTGTGATCCTTATTGGTAGAAAGACCATTCAGACATATGACATGATAGATCCTTGAGGTACAGAAGAAAAAAAATAAAGCTTATAAGCTTCCATATGGGACTCTAGAAATCTAGCTCTTTTGGGATCCTAAGTCTGTCATTAAATGCATTTTCTTTTGCACTCAACTTCCCATGACTCTCAAATTTGATAAGGAGTCTATCAGTGTCTTAACCTGTTATTGATTTTTTAAAAATGATAGCTGGAACTGGACCAAGGACAGAGCCCTGCAGTGTATGTATGTATGTATGTGTATATATATATATATACATATATATATATATACATATATATATATATAAATTTGATGTGTGGTCTTTTGGGGGCAAAGCACATAGAATAACTTTGGGTGATGAGTATTTATATCTTGAACAAATTTTAAAACCCCTTACCTCAGTTGGACATATTTCCAATGACTTTCTCATTCCAATAAGAGTAAAGGCTGTGAGATATATAGCTTTTTCTTTTTCATCTTTAGGTATGGTACCCTAAAAAAATGCGGCAACAAGTAATTTAAGTAGAATGCTTCTTTGATATATCAAAATCCATTACTATATTAATGAAGATAGGGTCAAAATGGATATGTGACCTAGATATAAAAAGACATATTACAAGAATTATCTATCAGACTTTTGGACAGGTGAACAATTTATCAATAAACAAGAAATAGAGAGCAGTATATGGGGTAGAATGAATAGTTTTGATCACATTAAATTAAAAAATGTTTTGTACAAATAAAACAAATATAGCTAAGATCAGAAGGAAATCAGAAATTTGAGGGGGAAATTTTTTAAACTTTTTTTTTCTCAATAGTATTTTATTTTTCCAAATGCATGTAAAGATAATTTTCAGTATTCATTTTTGTAAGACTTTGTATTTCAATTTTTTTCCTCCTTTCCTTACTTACCACCTCTCCAAGACAGGAAGCAATCTGATATAAGTAAAATATTTACAATCCTTTTAAACACATTTCCATATTTGTCACATTGTACAAGAAAAATCAGACTAAAAGGGGGAAAAACCATGAGAAGGAAAAAGCAAAGACAAAAATAGTATACTTTGATTCACAATTGTTTCCATAGTTCTCTCTCTGAATATGGATGGCATTTTCCATCCTAAGTTTACTGGAATTGTCTTGAATCATGAAATTTCTGAGAAATACCAAGTCCAGCATAGTTGATCATCACATAATCTTACGGTTACTGTGTACAATGTTCTGCTTACTTCACTCAGAATCAGTTCATGCATGTCTTTCCAAGCTTTTCTGAAATCAGCCTGGTCATTATTTCTTATAGATCAATGATATTCCATTACATTCATATGTCATAAGTCATTTGGTTATTCCCCAACTGATGGATAGCCACTCAATTTCCAGTTTCTTGCCACTACAAAAAGAACTGCTACAAGCATTTTTGCACAGGTGGGCCCTTTTCCTTTCTTTATGATCTCATTGGGATACAGACCAATAGTGTCACTGTTAGATCAAAGGGAATATGTACAGTTTTACAGCTTTTTGTACAATTTTGGGGGACAAGGAGATCATCATACACAGCAACAACAGTATTACATGATGATCAATTATGATGGTCATGGCTCTCTGCAACAAAGAATTGTCTCAAACCAGTTCCAATTGCTCACTGAAGAAAACCATATACACCCAGAGAGAGGGATATGAAATATGGACCACAACGTAACATTTTCATGATCTATTGGCATTTGCTTGCATTGTGTTGCCTTTCTCTGATTTTCTTTTTTTTTTTTCTTGTAGATAGGATTTTCCTTGCATAACTTGTCAAGTATTTTAACATTATTAACATGTAGTGGACTTCCTGCCATCTAGGGGAGGGGAGGGGACTGGGGGTAAAATTTGTAATGGAAAGCTTTGTAAAGATCAATGCTGGGGAACTACCCATGCATATGTTATACAAATAAAAAGCTTTAATAAAAAAATAATAAAAAAACAAAACAATTTTGGGGGACAAATTTCATAGACAGTTCCTTATATAAAGGTCTCATATCTCAAACATACAAAGAATGTTATCAATCTATAAGAAAACAAGTTATTTTCCAATTGATAAATAGTCAAAGGATATAAAAAGGCAGTTTTCCAATGAAGAAATCAAAACAATTTATAATCATATGAAAAGATGCTCTAAATCTAATCTTCTGATTAGATAAATACAAATGAAAACTATTTTATGATATCTTTTTACACCTATCAGATTGGCTAATATGATTGAAAGAGAAAGCAACAAATGTTGAAGGGGATATGGAAAAATTGGGAAACTAATTTATTGTTGGTGCAATTGTGAACTGACCAGGCTATTTTGGAACATAATCTAGAATTATGCCCAAGGAGTTATTGAACTGCCCTTTGACTCATCAATACCACTTCTGGGTTTGTTGCCAAAGGATAAGAACCTATATGTTCTAAAATGTTTATGGTAGCTATCAGTTATAGGGATGCCTGTTAATCGGAGAATGGGTGAACAAATTGTGCTGTGTGACTGTGACAGAATGCAACTGTGCTATAAGAGATGATGAGCTTGATGATTTTAGAAAAACATGAATAGATTTGCATGAAATAATAAAGACTGAAATGAGCAGAGAAAGAGCATTACATACAATACCAATATAACAAATATAGCAACAATAGCAAAGTATACAACTTTAAGTGACTAAATCATTTTGCCTATTATAAATAATGTAATTAATTACAAATTAACTACAAAGGATCTATGAGGGAAGACACTATCTGTCTCCAGAGAAAGAACTGATAAACAGAAGTAGGTATAGTATGGTTATATATATATATATATATATATATATATATATATATATATACATATATATATATACACACATACATACACACATATATATATATGCATGTGTCTAACAGTAGTCATGGTGGGGTAGAGAGGAAAAAAATTACATGATAACTTTATATATTTAAAAGGAATAGCAAGTTGTCCATAACAAATTTTCAATTTCACGTGAAATCATCTTTTTCTATTCTACTATGCTATGGAAATGCTTGTTTTATTTCTTAAGTTCAAAATAAAATAAAATCTTGAAATATCAAAATATTCATCATGGTATCAGGTGTGAACAATCCTTCCACTAGCACAGACCTCAATCCCTTCAAAGATGATTTGGAGAGAAGCTAGGTATAATGGATAGAGAGGACATTTGGGTCCAAATTCTGCAGAGAGCATACAGCAGGCTTTGTAACCCTAATCTCTGACTATAAATTGTAGAAAAGGTGCATTCCTGCATTGCTGGAGAGAGTTCTCCATACCAATAAAACCGAAGGTCTAATCCCTATTGTATTCTGGAGAGGCTTGTGACTTGTGGTTCAGAAAATCTCCAATTTTGAATATCCAAAGTGTCCAGAGTCAATCCTCTAGAGCACTGAGTAATGAATGGAGTAGGAAAGGCCCTGGATTTGACATCCAAAGACCTGGTTTGAGTCTTGGCTCTGCTACTGTCAGGCCAAGTCACTTGAGCCTCAGTTTCCTCCTCTCTCAGGATGATGACACTGCTGCAATGTGACTGCCTCCCAGGGTGGGGAAGTGTTATGGGAACTCTGAAGGTTTAGATCAACATGAGCTCCTATGCTCCTACACATTGAGGCTTTGTTCATATCTTGAGCTCTTGTCTCCAATATCTCTAATTAACTAAAATCCTACCATTTGGTTTTATCAGCCACCTCAGGTAAAGCATAGTATTTGTGGACTCTGCTACTTATGAAATTTGTTTCTAAATTATCACTTCATTATATAGCAGGCCAATGAGGGTCCAGGCCTGGGGGCATGCACATGGAGTGAGCCAGCTTCTTGTGTGCTTGAAGGGAGGGGGCCAACTCTTTCCTGGGTAAATGCAGATAATCTGTGACTATTTCTTGTCCTCTTCCTGCTGGAGGAGGAAAAAAGTCCTTTGACAGGCTGCTAAACCAGAAATGAGTGTGCATGCAAAAGGCACTAACTTTAGGCCAAAGTGTATATTTTGAGGTGAGGAATAGCAATTGTTGGGCAAAGTGCCTTCACCCTCACTACCAATCCCTGCATAGAGATAGTGGGTTGTACGAATAGCTGTAAAGGTAGCATATTCCTTCATATGGAAGAAATTTCTAAGAGGACCAAGTATTTTCCTTTTTATGATGTGCTCCAATATGAACTGAAGGACTGGATTCAGACTTATTAACAGAAATAATTGTTACTCATATGTTTAGCTTCCTTACCAGTAATTTTAGTGGTTGATAATCAGAATCATCCTTGAAAGATCCATTTTCCAACTGACATTTCTCAATCAACCAAAATAATGAATTGCAAATTGAATTTCTGTCTTGTGGTATATATTTATTTACTTGTCCAAATATTCTTAAGGCAAGAGCTGTAAACCTGTCAAAAGTAAAGAAAGCCAAGTGGCAAAGTACAATAAAATTCAATGTCGTCAGTGACATAGGGAAATGGGCAATCTAATATGCTGTTGGTAAGGCTGAAAATAGGTGCAAACATTTTGAAAAGTAATATGCCAATAAATAACAAGGGTCATAGAATATATTTTTAACTCAGGAATACCATCTCTTAGAATTTTACCCTAAAAATACCATACAAAAGAAAGTATCTGATCCATATCAAAGTATTCATAGTTTCTCTATTAGCTAAAGCACAAAAAATTGGAAACAATTGACATGTCTAATGATTGGATAGAATAAATTGTGATAAATCAGTGTGATAGATCATTTAATTAGATCAAGTAAATGATATCATCAAAAGAAATATGCAGTATATAAAGACAGAAGGAATTAAAACAAGATCAGGAGGATCAAAAATGGATATACATATTGACTAAAACTCTATAAGAAAATTGAAAGGCAATAGGGTAAAAGTATATAGTAGACTGACCCTGAAGCCAGAAAGAACTCAGTTCAGGTTATCTCACTCATATCTCCCATCATCTTAAGTGGTTGAGTGATAATATGACAGTAAATAATTACTGAGACAATTCTTTAAGACTAGCAGACACATGGTGGAGAGAATTTCCTTACCCAGGAATTCCTTATGCCAGTGAAATCACAGATGTAAACTTGTGTGCATATGTATGTATGTGTGTGCACATTATAATATAAAAGAAAGAAGGAAAGGAAGGAGGGAGGGAAAGTTGGAAGAAGGGAGGGAAGAATAAATAAAAATTGTGGGATATTAGACAGATTGAAAAAGGAACCTAAAACAAAAAAATTAAGCTAAAAAGTTACAAAATCTGTCTGTAATGAAGTTTTATCCTAAATAAAAATAACAATACAGATGCATTAACCTAAGTTTCAGTTTCCCAATCTATAAAATCAAGGGGTTAGATTAGATCTTTCCTATCTTCATTCTAATGTTTTGTATTCTTTATTCTAATATTTTTTGTTCAAAGTTTCCTTTCAAAATTGCACTCAAAGTAATATGTGCAGATAATTTAGATGACATGTTAAAGTTATAATTCATATTTTCAATAAATTTGTTGGAGTTTAGAGAAGAACATGCTGCTGTTTAATAAAAACAAAGTAATAGTCTTGAAATCAGAAAGCTAACCTGATTTTGCCACTAAGAAAACAGACTGAGACAGTGACTTGTCTATTGTCACTCAACTAATAAATATCAGGAATAGAATTCACACTCCAGGTCCCAATGCTCATTCTATATTCCTCCAAGTTGCTTCTCTATATAGTGCTGCAATAGTATTTCTATCCTTAAAAAGCTATTGCAAGGCAAGTACTTTCCAAACTTTAAAGCCCTACATTTTATGTGAATTATTATTATTGTAGTTTGCTTATTGTTATTGTCAGGCTACAGCATAATTTCATCTTCCAAGAAAAATCCTAGCTTATGAGTAATGTTCAAAAACAGACATTACAATAGAACTGCTGTTACTATGAGGGCCATTCTTGTAATTAAAGCTATAAATGATAAATTAGTTGAAATTTAATTGAGAATGGAATTAGCACAAAATATACATTGTATTTCCTCTGCATACTCTTCCATGGTGCCATTCATCATAATAGGGAAGTTAGGAAGAGGGATGGATTTTGGGGAATGAAAATGTAAGGATATCGGGGATGCAGGCTGTAACCTATATATATACCAGTCATTCGCAAAAAATGAAAAGCATGTGGAGAGTTAGGAGGAGAAGATTCACTAGCAAATGAAAACCATTAAGAATCAGGTGAAGAAGCCACAACATAATCTACCAACAGAAGGAAAAAGAGAATTTTGCCTGTGCAATGAGGGCCTGATTCCCAGTTAGATTAATCACTGCTCTGAGGAACCAACACTGGCTCAGCCATGGGAGAGAGCAGAGAAGGAGAGCATCAAACTGTAACAGGAGCTAGTGTAGTTGTTCATTCTCTGACTGGCTATCCTCTCATCCAGGGTCATTAGGAGGCGTCTTTGGGGCCAGGCCAGGGCCTCCACTTTGGAGATCACTGGAATAAGCCCGGGATCTTGAGTTAGAGGATGAAAGTTTGAATTATCACTTCAGTCCTTACACCGGTACAGTCTTTGTCAGGTTGCTTAACCCTATGGACCTTATTTTCTTCAACTGTAGACTAGGGGAGAAGGTGAACAAGTGGACTTCCAAAGTCACTTCCATCTCCATGTGCTATTATTCTTTCCATGAACATTAAAATTGGAACTTGTCTAGCCACAGGAAAGGATGGAACCAGTTCCTGGTTGGGGATTATGCAAAGAGAAAAAGACAAAAATAAAGTTCTGGCCAAAACTGGTATTGGTGAAAAGCTAGGAATTACAAAAGAAGCCAAGATCAGATTCCATTCAACTACAGCAGCCCACAACTGAAGAGGAGACAGAACCAGAGTTTGACTGCCCCATCCAGGAGTGCAGCAGGGCCTGGAGCCTGGCAGGCACAGGGTTTCAATCTAAGAATGGAGGCTAGGGATATTAGTAAATGAAAATCCCAAGAACTAAACCACTCCCCTCCCCCCAAAAAAGAATAAATGTATATAAATCCAAGTAGAACCTCAAGGGGAAAAGAAATGTATAGCTACAAAGATTACAAAAGTGACCTGAAGAAATGAAGCAACCGATAACAAGATTAGAGCTCTTAAGGAAAAAAAAAAATTGAAATGAGAATACTATACAGGTGGGAAGCCTTACCAAAAAAAATTAGGATAGAGCAAACAGAAATCAATAATTTCATAAGGACACAAGAAATATTAGAACAAAATCAAAAGACTAAAACATTAAAAGAATAGTAAAATACTTATTAATAAAAATAACTTATCCAGAAAACTATTTGAGGAGAAATAATGTAAAAATTATCAGACTTTTTAAAAATCATGATCAAACCAAAAACCAGAATACCAGATTGTGAAGAAACCACAAGAGAAAACTATCCAAATCTATTAGAACCAGACGTCTAAATGAAAATAGAATTTACCACTTTCTGAAAGAAGTCTCACATTGACAACACTCCGGGTTGCATAAGATAAAATTCAGAGTTTCTAGGGTAAAATAAAAATAACAAAAGAAGCAAAAAAAAAAAAAAAAAAAAAAAAAAACCAAGAATCAAGAGACCACAGTCAATATCATATAAGACTATCCTGCAAACTCCATAAATGAGAGGTTATTTTGTGATATGACATCTTAAAATGTAAAAGAAAAAGTCTTATCAAGAAAAATACAATCCTTCAGAGGGAAAAATTAATCTTTGACAGGATCTTAGCATCATTTAGCATTTTTATAATGCTTTGAAATTTGTAAAATGCTTTCCACATTTTACCTAATTTGATATTCACAATAACTCTGTGAGGTAAGTGCTCTTATTACACTCATTTTATAGATAAGGAAATTGAAGCTGAAAAAAATTAAATGACTTGCCAAAGGGTCACACAGCCATTAAAAGTACAAAATTTAAATTCAGATCATCCTGACTCCATGCTCTATCCACTGCATCATCTACCTACCTAAATAGAGGAGTTTCAAACATTTCTTATGAAAAGACCTAAACTTGGTAGATATTTGAAATAGCACACACAAAAGCCAAGAAAAACTTAGAAAGGTAAAAATATTTAAGTAATTGGAAGGAGCTAAATAAAGATGAAATACTTATATTCTAACAAGGAAATAAGCAAATGCTGCTTCAGAAGTTCACTATGTTCAAAAGTCACAAAGGTAGTGGAGAAAAAATATACAGAATGTAGATGTGATTCTGTTATGTTTTTAAGGTTATAAAAGAGGAAAGAAAGGAGCAGCTAGGTGGTGCAGTGGGTAGATCACCACTCCTAAAGTTAGGAGGACCTGAGTTCAAATGTGATCTGAGACTCGTAACACTTCCTAGCTGTGTGACCCTGGGCAAGTCACTTAACCCCAATTGCCTCAGCAAAAAAAAAAAAAAAAAAAGGAAGAGAAAAGAAAAGTTAGGTGGAAAGAATTAGACAAGACAGGAAATAAGGAAGAAAAGGGAAGAATTTATTATTTCTAATAATTAGAAAAGTATACAAACTATGAAGGAAGGAGGGATAGTGAACACTTCATTAACTTCAATATTATCTGAACTGAGCAAAGAGCTATAAAAAGAATTTGGCATAGAAGATATTAAATTCAATAGATAAACATGTGCATACACAAATGGGGAAGAAAAGTTAAGAGAGAAAGTATCATTGAGGAAGGAACAGTCTTAAGAAAAACAAAAAACAAACCAAAAAAACCTTGAGCTTTGAAGGTTGGAACATAATATGGAAATTAAAAGGAAAGAAGAAAAGTGTTAGAAACAGTGATCAAGGTCAAGGTTGGATGAAGAGAAAAGATACAGAAAAGTAGGATCAGACTACTTCAACTATAGATAGTAATATTAATCACATCTTCTATTTTTCACTAACTTTTTCTTTCTTTGTAAAGGGGGAAGTGAAGAAAAGAAGAGGGAAATTATAAAAGGATATTATGAAAAGAGAAAACACAATGTGCAATTACAAACTTGATTGTATGTGGGATGAACTCACCCATAAAATGGAAAGGGGCAGTAGAATGGATTAAAAAACAGAATTTAACAATGTTACTTATAAGAAAATTACTTGAAATAAACATTTAATGAGAATTAAAATGAAGAGTTGAAATAGAATTTATTATGATTCAGATTAATTAAGAAAAGCAAAGATGGCAACCATGATATTTGACAAGACAACAGTAAAAATATACATGGTTAAAAGAGATAAGATAAGCTGAAGACTCATAATATTTAAATATAAACATAAAAGAGAAAATTAACCAAATTTCAGGGAAAAATAAACAGTAAAACTAAAATAGTTGGGGATTTCATAATGCACTTTTCAGAATTAGACAAATCTTTTAAAAAATAGGCAAAAAATTAAGGGCCTGAACAAAAATTTTGAAAAATTGGATATACTATATTTCTTAGTGATTCTTGAATGTGAATTTAAGGGAGTACAAATATTTCCTCATGCCTTGACAAAAATTGATCATGTGCTAGAAAATCTCATAAGCAAATGTAAAGTAACAGATATATTAAATATAATACCATAAAACTTACAATCAATAAAGTGCAGTTAAAGAAAAGATTCAAATTTAAATAGAGACCAAATAATATAATCCTAAATAATATGTAAATCCAAGACCCAATTATAAAAGCAATAGATAATTTCATCAAAGAAAATAACAACAACAAAACAACACAGTGAAACTTTTGGGATGTACCTAAAGCAGGAATTAGGATAAAATTTATTTGTCTAAACACATATAAATGAAAGAGAAAAAAATGAATTACACATGCAATAGGAAAAAAAACACTTTAGAAAAACAACAAATAACAAAAAGAACAATGAAATAAAATATTTAAAAAATAAAAAAAGCAAATTGAAAACAAAAAATCCCATTGAATAAATAAGTTTGATTATTTAAAAAAGAATGAGTTATTGTAGGAAATATCAGTACATCAGAAATGTTGACTTACCAAGTGCTAGAATCTCTACCTTTCCACATACTATAAGAGTAGTCTGCATTTCTATAAGACAGGATACTTACAATCCCTAAGAGACGAAAGAAGAACATAGTGTTTCACTGGCTTGAATTGCTCTTTAGAGTGTTTTATTACTCTCTAGGAACTGTAAGCTTCCTTCAGTATTTGCCATAAATTGCATTCACTTTATTTATTGTGAATGTTCTAATCACTAACATGAAAGAAAAAGGAATTATCAAATCGAGCATGCAAGTCTAAAACAGAATGTGTTTTATAGGATTTGCAATGCAAGTGACTTGTTTGTCAGATAGTTGAAAAAGAACTGGTAGTCATGTCAGCTTCTAGAGAATTTTATGTATTTAATTAATATAGTTCACCTCTTAATTCTAGTAAAATGTGGTTTGCTATTGGAAGGCTTTTTTTTTTTCAATTGAGTATTAACGTAACGCTCATAATAACAGGCCAATACTAATTGGCAAATTGTAATGGAAAGCATAGACTGCTAGAAATCAGAAGAGCTGAGTTTTATTTCTAGTACTATTCATTAGCTAGTAATTTTTATGTAGCCTGATTGATCATGAGCTACTTTTCTGACTCTCAATTTCCTCATCTGTACAATGAGATTGTTGTCCAGATGTTTCTCAGTCATATCAGACTTCATGATGTTTTGAGGAATTTTCTTGGCAAAAATATTAGAGTGATTTGCCATTTCTTTCTCCAGCTCATTTTACAGATGAGGAAACTGAGGCAAACAAATTAAGTGGCTTATCCATGGGCACAGAGTTAATAAGTGTCTGAGGCCATACTTGAATTCGGGTCTTCCTAACTCCAGGTTGAGCTCTCTATTCACTATGCGACCAACTGCCCCCACACAATGAGAGAGATAATAATAATCACACTATTTCTTATTGCTATTGTGAGGATCAAATGAGAAAATGAATCTGAAAGCATTTTGTAACCATAAATCCCTAATTACCAGTTATTATTATTTCTTTTGTTGTTGCATAAAGGATCTAATAACTTTCAGACTTTATTGTTTATTATTAATTCATTAGATGTTTCAATTCTTCATGAGATCATAATTTCATTAATATGGCTACTCTTTCCACTAATTACTATTTTTTGAAATAATTCATGATAAGAGCTGATGTAGCTGAAAAATTCATAATTTGGTGGCCAACTGGGGGATACTCTCTGAATTTACCTAGGTTAATCCTTGGACAAACTATTCTAGTTCACTAGCTTACTACTAAAGACTTTATATCTTACTAGAAAGGTCTTAGAGAACCTTAGGTTACTTCTAGCCTCTACTGTAGCATTATATGAAGTTTTTAGTGGAAGGAATTTGGTTTAGCTATTCTAAATTTCTGGGTATTTTACATTTTCCCCTTATAACCTAAAAATTACAGCATTTGGAATTCATGAAGGCTCTTACGTAAGTAACATAAGCCCATATCTACCTTCTTTCATTTTCTTCTTCATATTTTCTTTTTCAGTTACGTGACTGGCACCAAGAATGTTCCAATTATCTCCATCTTCCAGGTATTGATAGACATAGAATATGGGAATGATGCTCATTAGCTCTGCTTCTGCACTCCCCTTTGGGAGATGGTTTAGAGCAGAGATACCTTCAGGAGTCAGGACTGCAGAAATCACCTCACCAACAAGAGCTCCTGTCAATCCAAATATCCCCCACAAAAACAAATTTAGACATTGCTGCTTTTTCTTACTACCCAACTGTTGCATAGCAGCTTGTAAAGAGGAAAAAGAGTACCTATTTTTCCTTCATTTTATAAGAAGAAAGGTCATTTCCCAATATCATTCTTATATATAAGGTGATTTGTTATGTCAAGATTCACCAATCAGGGATATGGAAACAAAGAGGTCATCAAAACATTTTATTACCACCATCATCTCCATCATCCCCTACAAATACACACACACACACACACACACACACACACACACACACACACACAGAGGTTTCCAATTTGTGACAATGCCAGGGAATACAGAACCTTGGATGACAGGTTTATATAAAGCCAGGAAGGGCTTCCCTTCCTCAATTTTATACAAGGAAATAGATCATCATCCAGTTGTAGTGTTTTAACAGGTATTCCATTTGGAAATTTCTTAGGAAGAATAGTCTCCTCCTGGGATATAGCTTATGGGGCAAAATAAGGGAGATTGGGTCGACAAAGGGACAAGGAGAAGCAAGACTGCCCACAAACAATATTGGGCACTCTCATAGTCCTGTAGTCCCTGAACCTCACTCTGGTGCTTTTCCTATTCTATTTTTGAGAGGTTTTGAAGCCAGGGGCTGACCAGTCTATGACAAAAATGATTCTCCTCTTAAATCAGATATAAAGCCAGTGAGAAAAGAGGAACCAAAAAGGGCATAGTTGAAAATCTTCTAACCTTTGGAATACCAGAAAGTTCATTTGTGTGAGATTTCTGTAAGAGAGATCACATGAGGCAATGATAAATCATAGGGCCAGAAGCCAGAAGATGTGAATTCCAGCTAAAACTCTATTATTTAGCAGCTGTGTGACCTTGGAAAGCTACTTCAATTACTTTTTTCAAGGGTCAGTTATTTTATCCATAAAATGGATGTAACAATTCCTGACTCACCGGCCTTCTTGACTGTTGGAGGCTCCAATGAAATGATATATGAAGAAAAGGCTTTACCAATATAATGCCATTTTTGAAAGAGACAGAGACAGAGAGACAGAGAACAAAAGTGGAAAGTCACTGACAATATTCAATTTACCTTTTACACTCACAGTCCGTTCTATTTTTGTTTTTGGCACCATGTCTAATGGTACCCTGTACTGGAACTCTTTTCGTCTGCTAATGGAACCTGAAATGGAAAGTTTGGGATTATGGATGACTCTTAGGGAAAACAATAAACCACTCCTCTCCTCTCTCCTTTCTGCTCTTCCATGATCTATTCGCTTAATCTTAGCACCTCCACCTCCACCATCATATAGAAACAAAAAAAGAAAGAAGGCAGTCAATCTTACTGCTTCCTAGAAACCATGATACTTAAAGGTAGATTGCAAAGTAGGCAGGGAAAGGAGAGAGAGGAAAGCTGAAGCTAATGGTAGAAAATGGATTTAGAGATTATCTATGGATTTAATTATATTCTACTTTTCTCTTACATTACAAGAAATAATTCAATATAAATCACACTTTTACCACACATATAGCCAAAGTGAAATTTTGATTATTAAGGTTACAATAAGAATTTTTTTGTTTGTGAATGACATTGCAGTAGGATAGTTATGAATAGGTAACAACAATTCATGTATAAAAGATTGGAGAGTTTCAGTGGACTACAAACTTGATGTGAGTCAACATCATCCTAGGACCCCCTATAGTGATCTGTGTTGGTCCAATATAATCATTGCTCACGCTTTCTTCTCACAGTTCCACAAATCTCAGACCATAGGGTATTGAAAAAGTTCTTGGTTTGATGCCATTAAACTACTTGCTCCCATATCATAGTAATATGGTAGGGGAAAAACATAATTCATTCTTAAATAGTATTATAAGAAGAATAGAGTTCCAGAGAAAGGGAGTTGATAGTTTTGCTATTCTTTGTTCTGATCAAATAGCATTTGGAATTTTATATTATATGCTTTAGGAAGGAAATTGATAAACTAGATAAAGTCCAGGGGGAAAAAACCAAGATAGTGAAGAACTTTGGGATCTTGCTCAATGTGGATTAAGTAAAGGAATTAAGGATATTTCTCAGAGAAGATAAGAGGAAAATGATCACTTTGTTCAATTATTTGAAAATCCATCTGCTGAAAGGATGATTAGACTTATTTCACTTGGTCCTGAAGAGTAGAATTAGTAGTAACAGGTAAAAATGACCAGAAAGCAAATACAGGCCTGATAAAAGGAAAAACTTCCTATCCATGACAACTATCCAAAAGGAAAATGAAATGCCTCATGAGTTCCTGGGTTATTCTTCCCTAAAGGTCTTCGAAGTAAAGTCTGATGCTCCCCTTCTCAGAAATGCTATATCTTGTTAAAGGATAGAAATATATTTATTAACTTATATGAAATCAAATGACTTTTGAGGTCCCTTCAAACTCCAAGATTTTATGATTTTGAAGAATTACAAAATAGACTTTTGTTAGTGATGTTTTATAAAAAACTATATCACACAAACTAGGCAATAACTATAGCAATTTAGTATTTGATAAATCCAAGACCCCAGCTTTTGGGATAAGTACTCACCATTGGACAAAAACTGCTGGGAAAATTGGAAACTAGGGTGGAATAAATTAGGGCTTGACCCACACCTAACACTGCATACCAAGATAAGATCTAAATGGGTTCATGATCTAGATATAAAGAGTGATATAAGCAAATTAGAGGAAGATAGTATAGTTTGCCTCTCAGACCTGTGGAGATGGAATAAATTTATGTCCAAAGAAGAACTGGAACTCTTAATTGAATACCAGATAGATAATTTTGACTATATTAAGTTAAAAAGTTTTTGTACAAACAAAACTAATGCAGACAAGATTAGGAGAGAAGCAATAAATTGGGAAATCATCTTTACATTTAAGGGTTCTGATAAAGGCCTCATTTCTAAAATATATAGAGAATTGTCTCATATTTATGAGAATTCAAGCCATTCTCCAATCGATAAATGGTCAAAGGATATGAGCAGACAATTTTCAGATGATGAAATTAAAACTATTTCTAGTCATATGAAAAGGTGCTCCAAATCACTATTGATCAGAGAAATGCAAATTAAGACAACTCTGAGGTACCACTACACACCTGTCAGATTGGCTAAAATGACAGGAAAAGATAGTGACAGGTGTTGGAGGGGATGTGGGAAAACTGGAACACTGATACATTGTTGGTGGAACTGTGAATGAATCCAACCATTTTGGAGAGCAATCTGGAACTATGCTCAAAAAATTATCAAACTGTGCATACCCTTTGACCCAGCAATGTTTCTGTTGGGCTTATATCCCAAAGAGATCTTAAAGGAAGGAAAGGGCCCCACATGTGCAAGAATGTTTGTGGCAGCCCTTTTTGTAGTGGCTAGAAACTGGAACTAAATGGATGCCCATCAATTGGAGAATGGCTGAATAAATTATGGTATATGAATGTTATGAAATATTATTGTTCTGTGAGAAATGACCAGCAGGATGATTTCAGAGAGGCCTGGAGAGACTAGCATGGACTGATGCTGAGTGAAATGAGCAGAACCAGGAGATCATTATACACGGCAACAACAAGACTATATGACGATCAATTCTGATGGACATGGCTCTCTTCTACAATGAAATGTTTCAAACCAGTTCCAAATGTTCAGTGAAGAAAGCCATATACACTCAGAGAGAGGGATATGAAAAGTGGACCACAACATAACATTTTCATGCTCTCTATTGATGTTTGCTTGCATTGGGTTTCTTTTCTCAGATTTTTCTTTTCTTGTAAATATGATTTTTCTTGCACAACAATGATAAGTGTGGAAATATGTATACATATATTCTATTTGTCAAGTATTTTAACATAATTAACATGTATTAGACTTCCTGACATCTAGGGGAGGGGTGGGAAGTAGGGGGGAAAATTTGTAACAGAAAGCTTTGTAAGGGTTAATGTTGAAGAATTACCTATACATGTTAGGCAAATAAAAAGCTTTAATAAAAAAAAAACTATGTCATAGTCACACAATTTTAAGTAGTTGACTTCCTTCATAAATTATTATGCTGAGTCCTTAGTCCTTTGCTCTAACTTAATAGGATGTCAGTACTGAATGGCCTCTTAGATTTTCTTTCTTGGAATTTGTTTCTTAACTTGGTGAATTTCAAGCCCTTTGTCCTCTTCTTCAGAGCTTGAAATTAGGTAGTCTAGTATCCTGCACTAAAAATTTTATTTCTAAAACAGCTTTGGAGGTAAACTCAGATCTGTTCATGGTTCAAATAATTTGTACTAGCAAAACCTAATCTGAACATCTTTTATCAATGTTTATAATAATTTGTGAGGTGTGTGTGCGTGTGTGTTTGTGCACGCGCGCATGGGGCAGGGAGTAGGGCATGGGATTAAGGCACTAGGATTCTCACAACTAAACCCTTTTTTTTTCTGAAATGATGGAGTTTATTTTTTTGACTCAGGTTGGACAGATAAGTGCTATTCATGGCTAAATCCTACTACTGATCAACATTTGAGTTTTGACCTGCTCCATTTCTGACCTGGGAAAGTTTACCCTGTTTTGGAAAACCTGGTAGCTCTTCACATCTAGGGGGTTCACCATATTAATGCCAAACTTAATGCACAGTCCATTTCAGTTCTAAAACTCTCTAGCCCAATAATGTCAGCCTCAATTTCCCATATAGCAGGGATTACAAGGGTAGATCACCACATCCACCCAGGCCACAAATCTTATTTACATACATGGTTTCCCAGGCACATACTTCTGACCATATAGAACAAGGAACTCCCAGGAAACCCTAGCCTGAAAGTTCCTAGCCTTTTGCATTCATTGACTTTTACTCTCTGAGTGCATTCTCAAGGATGGCACTTGCTCTCTGCCCATTTCTCAGTTCCTTTGAATATTCACAGTGGAATTAGAATTATTCATTTTCCTTTCAGATTGCCCCTGCCACAGTGACAGGTGGGTAGGGAATATTTCTGTAAAAATGACAACATCTATATTCATCTTTCCAATTCAGTCTTTCAGTATCCAAATCTCCTTAAGCTTAACTTTCCCAGATTTTTGAGAAGTAGCTTGGCTCCCTATCACCATGTGATCTCTTTCTTGGATTGGTGTTTGGTAATCCAACCTTCCCTTTACCTATTGTAGAAAACAAAGTGAAAGAGCCTTCCCCAAAGAAGATGACCCTAACTGGGCCCCACATATAGCACAAGTCTGTGTCATTCCCCTATTTTGTGGCCCCCAATTGTCAATACAAACTTCTCTTTGGCATTCAAAATCCTTCACAATCTGATTCCAATCATCTTTCCAAATTGATTTCATCTTCTTTCATATACTCTGTGGTCCAGCCAAATTTGCTAACTTGTACTTTTTTTTTTTTTTTTTTTTTTTTTTTTGCTTTTTTGCTGAGGCAATTGAGGTTAAGTGACTTGGCCAAGGTCACATAGCTAGGACATGTTAAGTGTCTGATTTCGGATTTGAACTCAGGTCTTCCTGACTTCAGGACTGGTGCTCTATCCACTGTGCCACCTAGCTGCCCCCTAACTTGTACTTCTTTATGCAGCAGTAGCCTAGTAAATATTTAACAATTAGATTCCTCGGTCAAAGAAAAAAGTATGCACAACAAACTTTAAAGCATAACTTGCATTATTAACATTTTCTCCATTGCTTTCTTAATTCTAGATAATCAACAAAGCAATAAGCCAAGTTCTGATTTGTAGTGTTTGCTGATGTCCAAAATATAATTAGTCACATTGAAAATTTAACAATTGGCTTTTATAATCCTGACCAAGCAGCTTCTTTACACTCCTACCTGTGTGCCTCATTCCATTTCCTGCCTTCATGACTTTACACAGGTGTCCTCCATGCCTATAAAGCAGTCCAAATTTAACTCTATTTAGATAGAAATCTCTAGCTTCCTTCAAAGTTCAACTCACATGTTATCTTCTAGTCTCCTGATTCTTTACCTCCCCCTACTTTGCTCAGATATTAATCCCTTCCCCTTGGAAATCACTATGTATTTTTTAAAAATTTGCTTTGTATATACTTTGCATTGATTTATCTATATCTATATCTGTATCTATCTATATATCTATATATATATATTATTTCCTCCCAGAAGAATGTGAGCTCATTAAGAGTTTTTACTGTTTCAAATTTACCTGTGTATCCCAGAGAGAGGGATGTGAAATGTGGACCACAACATAACATTCTCATACTCCTTGATTGATGTTTGCTTACATTGTGTTTCCTTTATCTGATATATCGTTTGTGTAGACAAGATTTTTCTTGCACAACAATGACAAGTTTGGAAATATGTATACATATATTCGATTTACCAATATTTTAACATAATTAACATGTAGTGGATATCCTGCCATCTAGGGGAGGGGTGGGGAGTTGGGGGGAAAAATTTGTTACGGAAAGCTATGTAAGGGTTATTGTTGAAGAATTACCCACACATATGTTATGCAAATAAAATTAAAAAAATAAAATTTACCTGTGTATTCTTAGAACCTAGCACATACTAGGTGCTTAATCTATTCTTGTAGAATGAATGGAATGGAAGATTTAGTTTGAGGAACAATTGGTAGTTCAATTTGGTTGGATACAAATAATTTGTGAAGGAAAAGTAATGTGAAATAAATGAGACCTTTAAATTCCAGACTGAATCATTTGCATTTTATACCAAAGACAATAAAAATCCACTGAAGGCTGTGAGTAGAGCAATGATTTCATAGTCAGATGAATGCCTTAGCAAGTTGTGGAAAAGATGAATTAGAGAGGTGAGAGTCTAGAACCAAGATCAGTTAGGAAGATAGCATTTATTCAGGAAAAAAGTGATGAGGGCCTGAACTTGGCTAATGTTTATGTGACTGATGAGATAGGGTGGGTGTGAGACATGCTATGGGAAAGGAATTAATAAGAACTGACAACTGTTTGGATTTGGGGGAACAGGGAAGATTTAAGGATAACTTGGCAATTACAAAGCTGGGTGACTAAAAGGATGTAATGTCTACTATAGAAATAGGGAAGTTTGAAGTAAGGGCAGGTTTTGGAGGGGGAAGATTATGAGTTCTGTTGTAAACATGTACATGAATTGCCAATGGGAAATCTAACTTCAAAAGGCAGTTAATAGATGTGGATTTGGAGGTCAGGAGAAAAATTGGAGCTGGATATGTGGACATAATCTCCTCTATGTAAAAATAAGAGTTAAAATTTCTGGAAAGACAATGCCTCAAGATGAGGGCATTATGAACTTTCACAAAACAACAATAACAACAACCTAAGAGCTTTAACATTAAAAAATGTCTTTAAGTTTAGAAGGAAAAGAAATCACCATCTGGGAAGGTTGAAAATAAGGAAACAGGCATGGATTATTTTTATAACCCTAACCTCCCTGGTGAGATTTACTCAGAAATGAAAAATCATTCCTAGCGTGGAAGTCCAGATGTTCATTCACACACAGAATAATGAAGATCGAGGAGTTCAGGGAAGTTGCAAACTATAATATCAATATGGAAGACAGAGTGCTAAAAAAGGAGGGGAAGCAAATGACAAATTGGTTCTCTGGGACTTAAGATAATTCCATGAGACCAAAAAATAAAATTTATCAAAACTAAATCCAAGAACTGCTCCAGAAAGGAGAATTTGGAGGAGATTTCTGTGAGAGTGTAATGAGAGATCATTTAGCATTTGGACATCGGGCAAAAAATAGGTTTTGTTTCTGCTTTGTTTCTATGCCTAAAACATCCATATTCACTATGTCACGTCTTGCTCCCCTGAAGTGCATGCAGATATAATTTCTTGGCTTTGCCAGAGTCTTAAAACAGGATTCTCAATTTCTTAGTTAACATCTATCCTATTGCTACCTCACTGTGAGGAAGAAAGGTATTGTATTTATATAACTTGGTTTTTTTTCTGAAACAAAATGAATTCATACCAATTAATACCTAGCGCATATTAGGAATTATATGAATGCTTCTTCCCTTTCCCTTAAATGACTTGCCCAAAGAAATATAGATAATTAGTAGTTTTAAACTTAGGCTATATGACTAAATCTAGTGTCCCTTCTATTATACTGATAATTTTCTGTGACTTTGACAGATAAATGACAGATACCTTGTGGAAAGAGAGTCTCTAAAACACATTTTTTTTTCTGTACCAAATCAACTGTCTATGAGTCATGGAGTACCACAACCTCTGGAGAATTAAAGTTGAAGATCATTCAGAGGGAAATGCAGAGATACATGATGGGGATGAAAAGGCTGGAGCACATTACCAATTAAGAATGGTGTAGAAAAATCAATCAATAATAAGTCAATAAATATTAAGCATCTTCTATGTGCCAAGCTCTTTGGCAAGCACTGAAGACATACTGGAGAAAAACATCGCAAATCACTCTAGTATCTTTGCCAAAAAAACCCATAGTTCACAGGGTTATAAGAGTTGGACACAACCGAATCACCCAACAATAACAGTATGCCGGGCACCATGCCGAACACTGAAGATACAAAAAAGGAAAAAGTTACTATTCTTTATTTTCAGTGACTGCACTTCCTCCCTCTCCCTTCATATTCTTGTGGAGTTAGCTAGGTAGTACAGGAGCCCCCTTCCTCGTTCTTGAAGAGGCCCAAGATGGAATCCCTGTTAGTCGAGTCATGGTGTCTCTGACTGTGGCCGATCAGATCATGATGAGCCCGGAATGCTCAACCACAGGTCGGACAGTCCCTGTGGCCAACTGGGCAGCTTCTCTCATTGTGAGCATCTAGCCTTTTCTCTGGGCTCATGCCATTCTGCTCTGCTCACAGAGCCCAGCACCTTCTCTCATGAGGGCCCGCCATGCTGGGCAGTCCTGGGCCTGGCTCTCCCATGTCACACAATAAATTCTAAGTTCTAAGAGAGAGATCTTAAGAGTGTACTTGTATTGTTTTTCTGTGAGCGCTTGCCTCCATAAAATAATCTTTTTGGCAAGCGCACATTTAGCATCTGAGCAATGTGGCCAGCCCAGAGGAGCTGTGCTCTCTGCAGGAGAGCTGGAACGCTTAGAGAAAGGGCCTCAGTGTCTGGTACCGTATCCTGCCAGGCCATCTTCAGAATCTTCCTAGGACAATTCACACAGAAGACATTCTGGTTCCTGGCATGGTGCTGGTAGATGATCCAGGTTTCATAGGCATACTACAGTGAGGTCAGCACAGTGGTCTGGTAGACTTCAGTTTGGTGGTCAGTCTAATCCCTCTCTTCTCCCACACTTTCCTTCTGAGCCTCCCAAACCCTGAGCTTTAAATCTAACTTCAGATATTTCCTAGCCATGTCAGGAAAGTTACTTAACCTCCTCACTATAAAATGGGACTAATAATACAAACTCCCTCACAGAGTTGTTTTAAGGATCAAATAAATTAGTATTTATGAAGCGCCTAGTATATACTAGGCACTTAATAAATGCTTATTTTCTCTTTCCATGTGCTCTTGTGGCTCTCTGAACATTCACTAAGATATATCTTTCCCTGGAATGCTCTTCTTCCCTCTTTACCTGTTGTAGTCTTTGTTCAGCAATTTTTCAGTCATGTCTCTTCATGACCCATTTGGGATTTTAATGGCAAAGATAGACACTGGAGTGGTTTGCCATTTCTTTCTCTGGCTCATTTGACAAATGAGGAAACTGAGGCAAATAGGTTTAAGAAACTTGTCCAGGGTCACATACCTATTAAGTGTCTAAGGCTTTTGAATTTGAACTCAAGTCTCCCTGACTCCAGGTCCCATACTGTCTCTCTTCTTCATGAAGTCTTCCGGGCTCCCCTAATTAATAATAACTTTTTCCTATAGACCTCACACAGTATTTTGTTTTGTAGCTATCTGATGTGTCTATCGTGGAACATTGTGTATTATCATTACATTGGCATTTTATCCGTCTATTTGACTATAAATTCCATGGGAGCAAGGCCTATATCATGTTTTATCTCTCTCAGAACTTAATATAATGCTCTGCATAAGTACGTATTTGAAAAATATTTAGTTGCTGTGAAGAAAGCACTTTGTCAATGTTATTATTCCATAGCAATGTAAGCTATTGTGAATTATCAATAATATTAATGATCACTTAATAATGCCATTAACAACAATATGAACTGTATACATTGTTTTTCTATATGATGATACAAGGTAAAGTATAAAACATTCTGCATACCATATACTCCTTGGGGATCCAGCGTGAAACCAGCATAACTTTCCCTTTTGATGCCTTCTGGCTGAAAAATGCCAATATAAAATGCATTTAAGAAAAATTTGAATATATAGTATGTTTTAATCTGGAAGAATTTTTAAAAATCAATTGACATTTATAGAAGATTTATGATACTTATGATTTATGTCTTCAAATACCTGAGAGAGAAAGGGGCTATAGGAGGGTACAAATTATAGGAACACAAATGTCTATTTAATATAAATAAAGGCTTACTGACCAAATTGTCCACTGATTCAATGAGTTATTATAACTATTCATGTTATGACATGATTTCCATCTGATCCTGTCCCCATGCCCAGTGATGGCTAGAGAAGTAAGTTTGTGGGTGGCTATAATACACAGACAAGGAAGAACCCCACAGGCCCAAGGTCAGAGGAGAGGACATTTTTCTTCTCACTGTGCAAAGGGAGAAAGGGTATCTCCCTCTGTATTCTATAGGACAATAGAACTTAGAGATGGGAGAGACCTCAGAGATCCATCCTGCCTGTCTGTGCACCTTATAAAAAACTGCAATGCTGAATGCCTTATATATATGTATATATATTTTTTAAAGCAAGCAGTATAAAGTAGAGTTTCATTGTTTCATGTATAATCCTCTTTGTGTTCTCCTTTATATAAGAAAATGCTCTTTACAGAGGGAAAGTATTTGTTAAATTCTCAGCTTCCTCATTTACAAAATGAAGATAGATATCCTTTGTAGGTGTGTGGGTTGGCCTAGTTGAGTACTGGGTTCCAACCCTTTAGTTCCACACATGAAAAGACAGTCTGAGCAATTAACTGGCATACAAGTCATTAGGAGCAGGGACAGTAACTAACCCTAGGTCTATGGCCTCTGTCTTTTCTCATCTGTCAGAATCACAATCAAATTCAGTAGGTGGGAATCACTGTGTAGTTTTGAATAAATTGTCTGACCTCATTGAGCCTCAGGTTTTTTGTTTTGTTTTGTTTTGTTTTTTTGCTGAGGCATTGGAGTTAAGTGACTTGCCCAGGGTCACACAGCTAGGGAATGTTAAGTGTCTGAAGTCAAATTTGAATTCAGGTCCTCCTGACTTTAGAGCTGGTGCTCTATCCACTGCACCATCTAGCTGCCCCCGAGCCTCAGTTTTTTAATTTGTCAAATGGAAATAACAAATAACATACTTTAAAGAGTTTTGATGGGTCTCAAATTACATTACAGAAACAAAATCATTTTGAAAATATTAAAAAGACAGGACAGTGAGATGGTGCAGTGGATAAAATACGAACCCTGAAGTCAAGGGGATCTGAGTTTGAATTCAGCCTCAGACACTTCATACCTACTAGGTGTATGACCCTGGGCAAATCATTTAACCCTAGTTGCCTCACCAATAAAGAAAGAAAATATTAATGGATAATATCCATACTGTATAACATTAGATAACATGTCATAAATTATCAAATAACAAATATTTCAAGGTAAAAAATATTTTAAAAATATAGTCATTTTCCTTACCACCACTCGTAAGGTTTTCACCAAGATTTCTTTTCCATATGGAGTGTTGAGTGTGAAGTTGATAGTGTGAAGACCCAATTCTAATGGCAGAATATCAAACATAACTGACTGGATAGAAGAACCTTCTATATTTTTCAGAAGACATGGAGTATGTTTTATTCCTTGCTGATGAGATGAGGAACTTTCACCCAGACAGATTCCTTCACCCACAGAGATTTGAACACAGAACTGAAATATCAAAGATTAGAAATTATATTAAACTGCAAGTCAGAATATTTTATACTAACAACAAAAATTCTTTCTGCTGCTTACAATATATGATGAGTCCATGGTCTGAATAATTTTATAATACTACTATTGAATATTATTAAAAATCATTCAGTAATAAAATATTATTATATAAGAAATTATGAAAGGTAGAATCTGGTGAGTCTGGACTGATGCAGAGTGAAGGACATAAAAACAGAAGAACAGTTTATATATGATAATCAACATCAAAAAGCAAGATAACTTGAAGAATGCTGGTCAAAGCAGCAACCAACCACATTTCTATGGGAATCTAGAATGAAGTTTGTTACCCATCTCCTGATAGAGAAGTGAATGATTCAAGATGAAGGGGGAAAGATTGTAGCAATGAGATACCTACAAAAGAAGACAAGAAAAAAAGAGGAGAATCATTGAAACAGGTGAGAAAATACATCGAATCAATGAGATGAAAGTTCAGAAGGAAATAGAGACAAGCAAGACAACTCTGAAAGTACTGAATTGAATTGATTTTATAGATATTTTAAAAGCAAGTAATATGAAATAGAGGTTCACAGTTTCATGTGAAATCCTCTTTTGTGTTCTACTTTATAAATGAGAACGCTCATTTTGGGAGGTGTTTGTTAAGCCTAAAATGGAAAATTTAAACATTAAAAATCTGCATCAAAACCATCCAATTCAACTCAGTCCAATTCCATAAATATTCAATGAGAATCTGCTACATAGAACATACTGGGTAGTATTGAGCAAAGGATACTAGGCTCAAAATGAAGTCTTGAGTTTGAGGTCAAGCTCTAATGCTTACTCATTCTATGGACTTAAACAAGTCATTTCCTTTTTCTTTTCTTGAATTTCCTCATCTATAAATTGAGTTTCTCAATTGTCATGTATATGGGGTTACTGACATCTTTTTCAACTCTGAAATTCTGTGGATGGAGAAGCAAAGGCCTAGAGGGATAGAATGATTTACTCAAAATCATTGAGCAGATAATCATAACTAGAGTTCAAACTAGAACCTAGAACACAAAAATCAACCCCATAGAATAATAATCCTTCCCATTTGTAGAATCTAGTTTACAGCATGCTATCTATTCTCTTATCTCATTTGATTCTCACAATGACTATTTTGGGCATATCACCATTTTATATCCTGAAATTGAAGCTCAGGAATTTACAAATCATGTGATTCAACCCATTCCTTTTTTTTAATAGAGAAGAAAAAAACAAAACAAATCCTGAGGCCCAAGGAGACTAAATGTATTGTCTGAGAGCATAAAGTTAGTAAGTGGCAAAACCAAAATTCAAACCCACTTTCCCTGATTCCAAGTCAAATGTTTTTTCCCCTCTGGAGGCTGTCTCTTCTAAAATATTTTGAGCATTCTCTAAGAAACACTGGAGCTGAAGATAGTTAAGGATACTTGTGTCAGAGAGGTGCTACTTCAGAAAGGTTTTAGGGAGGCAAGGCTAGGGATAAAGATAATGTCATCTGAAGTTTTTTTTTTGAAAAAGCATACAAAACACACTTTATACTGTCTCCCTCACCCAAAGTATATCTCTTTTCCAAAGACCTCAAAAATAAAATTCTTTGGATTAGGTAGAAAGTATTGGAAAGGAGAAGACCTAGGCTCCCAAACCCTCACAAGCTTGAAAGAGTGTTTCTTATGTGTCCTTTTCATCTATAGTTATAATCCTTACTCACCTTCATTTCAGAATTTTTGTAGTTGTAAACTGTTCCCTTCATTTGAATTTGTTCTCCTCTCACCACAGAATAGGGAATGTTCATCTCCAAGAAGACATCTTTTATTACTTTTACTTGGACAGGGTTGGCAACACATAAACCTAAGAAATCAAAAAGAACACATAGCAGCTTTATTAGGGAACTCAAATTATGTTGTTAATTCTAAAACATTTTGCAGATAGTTCATTTTAATAATAATAATAGCAAACATTTTAATAGCACTTTAGGTTTGCACAGCACTTTAAGTGTGTTATCTCATTTGATCCCCCCATAGCCCTCTGATATTATTATCTATTATATATCTATTTTTATCCCAATTTTACAGATGAAGAAACAGAGGTTTAAAGGAATTAAGCAATTTCATCAGGTTCACTTAATTACAGTCAGGTCTTGATTAGTGTGAACAAAAAATCCCCTGAAAAGATTGCATGTATTCAAAGTTGTACTATTTGAAGTTAAAATTGTATAAAACATAGTAATTGTTTATAGTCCAATGGAAACATAAGTGTTTGAGGAAGAATTTGAACTAAGTTCTTTCTCACTATGAAATGGAACTTTCTACTGTGGCATGTGGTTGTCTAATAATTAAGGAGGGAGGTCAGGCCATGTTTCTCCCTCCATTGTTCCCATATCCCTGAGATTTTTATTTGATGACATTTATTTTATGAATTTCCAGATTACTTGAACTGGGCTATTGTGATCATCACCAGTGTCATAAAAAAGGTACTATATAAGGTTCAAATAGAAGAAAGATTTCTAATTCACAGGTTCTTGAAAGTATCAAGTTGCAAAGAATGTGTTAACTTAAAAGGTCCAGATCTCAGCCCTAATACTTAATAATTGTATGACCTTGGGAGAGCCATTTTACCTTTATTTGAGTTTTCTCTTCCATAAAATAGGATTACTGATCCCTGCCAAGTTGTTATGAAAATCTAATAAGATAGTGTATATAAAGTGCTTTATACATATGAAGTGTGTAAAAAATGAAGAAAGTTGATTCAGAACATCTCATCTCCTGGCTAAGATTATTTAAAAAAAACAACCCCAAAACCAAAAAAAATAGAATCTGATAAGGACATAGATTATAAAAGAAATAGAAAAGAAACAAAGCATTTTTGTTAAAGTAATTTTAAAATTATACATATGTGTACACAAATGTACACATATGTACTGTGCATATACACATACATGTGAATATTACATATGTGCTTTTCTTTTGCCAAACCATAAATAATTTGGATTTTATTGTTTAAGAAATTATTTTATTCATTGGCTTATTTGAATGTTTTTATTGAAAATAATTATCATTGAACTTATACAAAAATTGACCATGTGTTAGGGCATAAAAACCTCAAAATCAAATGCATAAAGGCAGAAATAGTAAGTGCATCTTTCTCAGATCATGATGCGATAAAAATCACATGCAATATAAGGACAGGAGAAAATAGACCAAAAAGCAATGGGAAACTAAATAATCTCATCCTAAAGAATGAAGGGCTGAAACAGCAAATTATAGACACAATTACTAATTTCATCCAAGAGAATGACAATAATGAGACAACATACCAAAATTTTGGGGATGCAGCCAAAGCTGTAATAGGGGAAATTTTATATCTCTAGATGTTTACGTGCACAAAATAGAGAAAGAGAAAATCAACAAATTGGGCTTGCAACTAAAAAAGCTAGAAAAAGAACAAATTAAAACCCCCCAATAAAATACCAAACTTGAAATACTAAAAATAAAAGGAGAGATTAATAAAATTGAAAGTAAAAAAAAAACTATTAAATTAATAAATAAAACCAAAAGTTGATTTTATGAAAAAACCAGAAAAATAAATAAACTGCTAGTTAATTGGATTAGAAAAAGGAAAGAGAAAAATCAAATTGTTAGTTTCAAAAATGATAAGGGAGAACTTTCCTCCAATGAAGAGGAAATTAGAGTAATAATTAGAAGTTTCTTTGCCTAACTTTATGCCAATAAATTTGATAATGTAAATGAAATGGAGGAATATCTACAAAAATATAGATTACCTAGGTTAACAGAAGAGGAAATAAATTATTTAAATAGCCCCATTTTGGAAAAAGAAATAGAACAAGTTATTAATCAACTCCCTAAGAAAAAATCTCCAGGGCCAGAAGGATTTACATGTGAATTGTACCAAACATTCAAAGAACAATTAATCCCAATACTATATAAACTATTTGAAAAAATAGGGAAAGAAGGTGTACTACCAAATTCCTTCTATGACACAGATATGGTGCTGATAGCTAA
The DNA here is from genome assembly GCA_023553655.1 of Myrmecobius fasciatus. NCBI lineage: Eukaryota > Metazoa > Chordata > Mammalia > Dasyuromorphia > Myrmecobiidae > Myrmecobius > Myrmecobius fasciatus. Next base: position 121,962 of record JAJPUD010004454.1, read on the forward strand.
ACCAGGTAGGGAGAAAACTGAGAAAGAAAACTATAGACCCATTTCCCTAATGAATATTGATGCAAAAATTTTAAATAAGATTTTAGCAATAAGATTACAGAAAGTTATCCCCAGGATAATACACCATGACCAAGTAGGATTTATATCAGGAATGCAGGGCTGGTTCAATATTAGGAAAACTATTAGCATAATCAATTATATTAATAACCAAATTAACAAAAACCATATGATTATCTCAATAGATGCAGAAAAAGCCTTTGATAAAATCCAACATCCATTCCTATTAAAAACACTGGAGAGTATAGGAATAAATGGGCTTTTCCTTAAAGTGATTAATAGTATCTACTTAAAACCATCAGCAAGCATCATATGTAATGGAGTCAAACTAGAACCATTCCCAATAAGATCAGGTGTGAAACAAGGCTGCCCACTGTCACCATTATTATTTAATATTGTCTTAGAAATGTTAGCTTTGGCAGTAAGAGAAGAAAGAGATTATAGGAATTAGAGTAGGTAATGAGGAAACCAAATTATCACTCTTTGCAGATGACATGATGGTATACTTAGAGAACCCTAGAAACTCGACTAAAAATTACTAGAAACAATTCTCAGCTTTAGTAAAGTTGCAGGATACAAAATAAATCCACATAAATCATCAGCATTTTTATATATTACCAATAAAGTTCAGCAGCAAGAGATACAAAAAGAAATTCCATTCAAAATAACTGTTGATAGTATAAAATATTTGGGAATCTATCTGCCAAGGGAAAGTCAGGAACTATATGAACTAAACTACAAAACACTTTCCACACAAATAAAATCAGACCTAGTCAATTGGAAAAATATAAAATGCTCATGGGTAGACCAAGCGAATATAATAAAAATGACAATACTACTCAAACTAATTTACTTATTTAGTGCCATGCCAATCAAACTCCCAAGAAATTATCTTACAGATCTAGAAAAAATAGTAGCAAAATTCATTTGGAAGAACAAAAGGTCAAGAGTTTCAAGAGAATTAATGAAAAAAAAGGCTGATGATGGTGGACTTGCTGTACCAGATCTAAAACTGTATTATAAAGCAGCGGTCATCAAAACCATTTGGTACTGGCTAAGAAATAGAGCAGTCGATCAGTGGCATAAGATAGAATCACAGGACAAACTAGGCAATAACTATAGCAATTTAGTCTTTGATAAACCCAAAGACCCCAGCTTCTGGGATAAGTACTCACTATTTGACAAAAACTGCTGGGAAAATTGGAAACTAGTGTGGAAGAAATTAGGGCTTGACCCACATCTAACACCACATACCAAGATAAGATCTAAATGGGTTCATGATCTGAATATAAAGAGTGATATTGTAAGCAAATTAGAGGAACATAGTATAAGTTTACCTCTCAGACCTATGGAGATAGAATAAATTTATGTCCAAAGAAGAACTGGAACTCTTAATTGAACACCAGATAGATAACTTTGACTATATTAAGTTACAAAGTTTTTGTACAAACAAAACCAATGCAGTCAAGATTAGGAGGGAAGCAATACACTGGGAAATCATCTTTACATTTAAGGGTTCTGATAAAGGCCTCATTTCTAAAATTTATAGAGAATTGTCTCATATTTATAAGAATTCAAGCCATTCTCCAATCGATAAATGGTCAAAGGATATGAACAGACAGTTTTCAGACGATGAAATTAAAACTATTTCTAGTCATATGAAAAGGTGCTTCAAATCACTATTGTTCAGAGAAATGCAAATTAAGACAACCCTGAAGTATCATTACACACCTGTCAGATTGGCTAAAATGCCCGGAAAAGACAGTGACAGGTGTTGGAAGGGATGTGGGAAGGCTGGGATACTGATACATTGTTGATGGAACTGTGAACAGATACAGCCATTCTGGAGAGCAACTTGGAACTATGCTCAAAAAGTTATCAAACTGTGCATACCCTTTGACCCAGCAACATTTCTATTGGGCTTATATCCCAAAGAAATCATAAAGGAAGGAAAGGGCCCCATGTGTGCAAGAATGTTTGTGGCAGCCCTTTTTGTAGTGGCTAGAAACTGGAAACTGAATGGATGTCCATCAATTGGAGAATGGCTGAATAAATTATGGTATATGAATGTTATGGAATATTATTGTTCTGTAAGAAATGACCAGCAGGATGATTTCAGAGAAGCCTGGAGAGACTTTCATGAACTGATGCTGAGTGAAATGAGCAGAACCAGGAGATCATTATATACGGCAACAACAGTACTATATGACGATCAATTCTGATGGACATGGCTCTCCTCAACAATGAAATGTTTCAAACCAGCTCCAATTGTTCAGTGAAGAAAGCCATATACACCCAGAGAGATGGAGGTGAAATGTGGACCACAACATAACATTTTCATGCTCTCGATTGATGTTTGCTTGCATTGTGTTTCCTTTGTCTGATATTTCTTTCTTATAGATACGATTTTTCTTGCACAACAATAAGTGTGGAAATATGTATACATATATTCGATTTGTCAAGCATTTTAACATAATTAACATGTAGTGGATATCCTGCCATCTAGGGGAGCGGTGGGGAGTAGGAAGGAAAAACTTGTAACAGAAAGCTTTGTAAGAGTTAATGTTGAAGAATTACCCATACATATGTTTTGCAAATAAAATTTAAAAAAAAAGGAAAAGGAAAGAACAAAATCAAACTGTTAGTCTCAGAAATGAAAAGGGAGAACTTTCCACCAATGAAGAGGAAATGAGAGCAATAATTAGGAGTTACTTTGCCCAACTTTATGCCAATAAATTTGATAACCTAAGTGAAATGGAGGAATATCTATAAAAATATAGATTGCCCAGATTAACAGAAGAGGAAATAAATTACTTAAATATACCCATTTTTTTAGAAAAAGAAATAGAACAAGCTATTAATCAACACTCTAAGAAAATGATTGTCATTACAATAAAAATTACTTTAAAAATAACTGTTATGTGTTACATAAGTCAGCTATTACTGTCCAAAAAGAAATTGAAATTCTATGAGATAACAAAATCACATCTCAGGTTTGAAGTAAATTAGATAAAGCTGCTTACCTTTGTCTGAAATGCCAATAGCTTGAATCTCCCAGGTAGTTAGAGAATCAGGCAGAGTCATTGGAAAGCTGTACCTGAAGGTTCAAATATTTCATGACATTCCTATAAAATAGAAACTTAACTATTTATAACTCAACTTGCTAAAATTGTCAAATTCCTAGAAATGTGTTGCCTTCTGCTATTAGGATAAAATAAATTATAAATAGACAATTTCATACCAAGGATTTATTTTTAAAAGAAAAAAAAAACTCCTAGGTCATATTCTAGTTTCAAAATATAGTTGAACTACTCTCCTAGATTTTCTCTACCTTCAATTCTAGTATAGTTAATAATGTGTTCTTATTCAGAAGGATGGTTTAAGATTCTCAACAATCAAATTAATATTAAAGAACATTTGGTGTATTCTACTTGCTAAAGGCAGGAAAGGGGAATGCTATATTTTGGTCATATTCTCAACCACCTAGGATAAAAGACTGAATTTCTTAATTATAACTTAGTGAATAAGAAAAATCAATTAATACAATATCTTCCTTTTATCGTGGTTAAATGAAATTTTATGTGACATATTTCTTCAAAGGGAAATTCCCTTCTTTTATCTGAATTATGAAGAGATGGCATTGGAAATGCAAAGATAAATGCCAGTGTTGTAGAACGAGGACAAGATGAAGAATGAAGAAATTTGGCTTCTGTCTTAGTTTGTGCCATCAATTTAAGAAGGCAGATGACAGTGTATAGTGGGGGGGGGAGTAATTGGGGTTAAATGACTTGCCCAGGGTCACATAACTAGTGTCTGAAGTCAGACTTGAACTTAGGAACTCCTGACTCCAGAACTAATGCTTTATCCACTATATCATCTAGCTGCTCAAAAATGTGAATTTTAAGACAGCACACTCAATGGGAATGTTACTTTTTATTCTCAATAGAATTGTTGATACATTCTTTAAGGTGATAAATTTCCAAGTTTTTGGCCAGTATACTTAGCATCCTTACAATATTTCCAAGAGTAAAATCAAAATACTACAATACCTTAAACGAACATTGTAGACTTCCCATAACCAACTTTCAGGAAAATAGCTTCGAATTTCTGGTTTGCCAATCTCCATTAAAGCCTTAATATCTAAACAAGTGTATGTTTAAAATAAGTAAAAACTGATTAATATGTTATAAATAGATATCATTTTTTTAGTCTTAATCATTAGTGTTTTCTGTAATGTGAGTCATTTGATGCCACTTAGTATCAAAATAGGATATGACTTAAATTTCTAAAAGACATGCTCTATAAATCAAATTTCTTTTCCAATAGTACCTGGAATTTTAAAAAATACAATAATTTTGAAATTGGAATAAATGTATTCACATATACTTGGAATGATAATAGCACTATTTACCTCACGTTGTTGGCAAAATACCTTTCTCTTTAGCCAAGGTCCACCCTTTATAATTTAACCCCCAAAAGGAGACTGACTGCTCATTGTAAAATACCCTTGTCTTTCAAATTCTATTATCTCAAAACTGCTCAATATCATCTCCTATTCCTCTTCCTTTATTCCAATCTTGATGGAGGAGGTGGCCCCTTTTCTTGACAAGACTAACTGTAACCCTAATTCCATCTCCTCCTATCTACTCCAGAAATTTGCCCCTTCAACTACCACTTATCTTGCTGACATTCAATTTTTTCCATATTCACTGACTTCTTAATATATTCTACTTTCTAATCAAATTTACCTATTTCCATTTCCTGTCTCCATGCTTTTGTACACTCTCCCTCTTCCTTTTCATTTATTAAAGTTTAAAACTGCACTAAGGCTTTTGGAACATCCTTAGTAGCAAGACTAGAATTAAAATGTACGTTTCCTGATTTCCAGGTCAGTTTATTTTTTTCCTTTTATCCTGAAGCCTCAAATTAAGTGGTTATTTATAGGAGACCTCTAAGGCTTGGAATCTCAAGAAATCAAAAGGACAATTACAAAAAAGTATTCAAGAATTCTCTTTATGAACACTTAATGACAGATGTCATGCAAAATTCTTAAAATGATTTCTGCAGACCTTTAACTGTATCAACTGGTTAATAAAATAAAATTGCTATTTCCAAGAAGTCATTCTCATAACCAAAATCTATTTCCCTCTTATTTTTGATAGTAGAATTTTCTAGTATTTTTGGCATTGTTGAGATATGTAAAAGGTCACAATATTTTATCCAAATAATAAATACAAACATGCAAAAATAGAATGTTAGAACTGGAAAGAACCTTGCATTAAAGAATAGTATAGCTTAAAATGTATATCATAGACTTTTAGAATTGGAATGAACCATAGATAAATAAGTTTGGACAGCCTGTCTTACCTTAGACAAGACACTTTGGAAATCTAGACCTGTTTCCACATCTGGAAAATAGATTAGACAATTCTAAGGTTCTTTCCAGATCTAAGTTTTCTAAATCTATGAAACTAAATTTCTGAAACTCCTCCCATCTTCTCCTGCCTTCTTGTATAGGTGCTACAAGTTCATTTGTTATTTAAGTGACCTGAGTTATGGTGGTGGTGGTCAGAACAGTGTAATTATATGTCATTTAGCAGGACTTTATATTTTCACAATGCCATTTACTAGGTGAACAACACCAAACAAGTCATTTCAACTTCATCAAGAGTTTCCATTTTGAGCCTAATTTTCTTCACCTGCAAAATGGAAATAATAAAAACCCTCCTCTCTATCTTTCAGGTTCAATTCAAAAAACAAATTACATGAGATGTTTGCAAAAGTTTTGTGGCCATATTGTGATATATGTAGAAATAAGTTATCATTAATATTTCTTAGGTCTGCATTAGTGTGGTTATTACTAGAATTATCATCACCATTATTTTTATCTTTGTGACATTTTAATGCTCAACTCTGAGCTTAAAATAAGTATAAAGTTTTTGAACTCACAAATTCTTCCCAGTATCAAATTTTTATGATTGGATTCAGACCGCATTTTTGATGCCAAAAGACAGCAAGTCTTGAAAGCTTCAACGCAAAACTTTCCCTCTTTAACTCTGGCAAGCCGTTGTTCACAGGTCTCGTGGCTTTTATGAGCACCATCATAGCAGCACGACTTAATACGGATGTTTTTGTACTTAGCAGCTGTAACCAATAACAGACATGTCCTTACTGAAGTCTTCTCAATATATCTTTAATTAAACTGCTATACATAATTGTTTCTTATTAGAAAAACAGATGTCAAACATAAACAGAGTTGCCCTTAGGGAATTTTGGCTCAGAGCAATTCCCAGGTGCTCCTCCCATTCTCCACATTTCTACCCCAGGACCTTCCACTGTCCACTGTCTCCCTTAACATTAATGCTGGTGACATTGATCTTGAACATTCAAAGAATTATCAAAAAGGCAGCCTAAGGGTACTGGTTAGAAGGCAGTAGAGCTAGAACAACTATGGATCATTTGGGAATATTCAGAAGGGAGGGAAAACCTCTGTTTGATACCTTCCCACCCCTAGACAGACACCTTGACTTAAAGTAGCAAGAACATTAAGGAACTCTTAGAGGTGTGAGGATTCCATAGGCCAATTGTTGCTCAGGGTGGGTACTTTGCATCTTTAATTTGTTGCGCTGGACCTTCTTGTATTTAATCAAAACCAAGAAAAACAAGATTATGAAAAAAAAAGTTAACCAACTAGGAAAGGAGATAGAGTCTCAAATATTCAAGTTCTTTGAAAAATAGAATTGAACAAAGGGAAGCCAGTGAAGCTAGAAGATACCAAGAAATAAAAAATACAGATTATAAAGAATGAGAAAATAGAACAGAATGTGAAAATAAGAAAAAGGACAGATCTAGAGAACAGATCAAGAGAAAATATAAGAATAATTGGACTGTCAGAAAGAGAACCTTGACCCAATAATGCAGGAAATAATCCAAGAAAATTGTCCTGGAGTAATAGAACATGAGAGAAAAGTAGAAATAGGAAAAACCACCAATCACCACCTTGAAGAAATCCTTTGTGAAAAATACACAGGAATATTATTGCCAAATTTTGAAATCCCCAGATCAAAGAGAAAAATTTGTAAAAAACAAGAAAAAAAATTCAAATATGCTGGAGCTACAATTAGAATTGTATAAGGCATCAGCAGCTACAATAAAAGACTGCAAAATCATATTCTAGAATCATTATCTATTGACAATCAAAAGAACTAAGCCTGCCCTGTGACAAAAAATATCATATCCAGCAAAATTATCTATAATTTTGAATGAGAAAAAAGTGGACATTCAACAGACTTGCAGTTTTTCAGGACTTTTTATTAACCAAATCCAAACAACAGAAAATTTAACATGCAAGAGCCAATATCAAAGATCAATTTTTAAGGAAATCAATATGGACAAACTGTTTAAACATGGAGAATTTTTTTTAACAAGGGAAATGTATACTATATATTTAAGATTCACAGCAACAATAGGGTAGCACAAAAGAATGATTGGCAGGAGAATAGCCATAGAGGCATTAGAGGAGGAGGAGGGCTTGAAGTTCTAAAAACCTACTCACATCAGGAATGGGTTCAATAGGCAACATTACATATATACAACAAAGGGTATAGCACCCTCCAAAATCTATAAAGTAATAAGGGGGGGATGGATGAGTGAATGGAAAAGCAAAGGGTAAGGGAAGAAGACAAGGGAAGGATCCTTGAGTTGGGAAAGGTTAAGTAATAGCAAGACAATTTATAAAGCAGAATTTAAAGTGTCAGCAGGGATAGGAAAGATATATCTGTGTATGGGGGTGTGTGAATGTGTGTATGTATATATATATATATATATATATATATATATATATATATATATATATATATATATATATATATACATATATATACATAAAAATATCTTTTTTTAACTGTAGCTTGCTGGGGGATGGTGAGGGGGAAAAGAATAAAGCAAATAAAGTGTGCAGCAGAGAACAATTTACAAGGAAGTAAAGAAAAAATGGATATTCATGAATATAATTTCTTCTACTAATACACACACACACACACACGTGTGTGTGTGTGTGTGTGTGTGTGTGTGCTTTCTTGATCTGGTAATTTGTTGTGATATATTTTGAATCTTCCCTGATGTTCTGCTGGGCCATGACAATGTTCTCTTTTGTTTTGCTTTATTTTGTTTTGTAATCTTTTTCTGTTTTTCTTTTTTCTTACTCTTTTTTTTTCAAATAAAATGGATTAAAGAGAAAAAAAATTAACATACTCACAAAATAGATTTTTCTGGACTTTCTACCCAAAAGGGTGGTATAATGGGGAAGGGTGGTATAATATGACTCAGAATATTGATCTACCATATCCATTCTTCTGGAGAGAGCTCTCCAAACTAAGCTCACATTATACAAAATGGAGACCTTGTTTTTCATTTGAGTTATGCCATTTGTTTGTTAATGGCACATATCACTATATGCAACTTACTAGCATATGGCCATAGTTTTGTTGTAAGTTATTTAAACTCCTTAAATTTTAAACCCATAATGTAAAATGAAGATCCTTATACTTGCACTGATGGACAGTTGGATTTAACAATTGTCTAGCTACAAAGGAAGAGAGAAAATTTTTGAGATGAGCAAGACCTAAACTTTGTAAAGCTGTGGACAATGAAGTAATCTAGTATTTATTCCAGATCAAGTTCCTTTAGATAAGAGATTAACAAGAAGTAGATTTTCTGATATACCCTATCACTTTATATAGCTCTTACAAACTAATTATAATTTCATTTATATTATATGTCAATATATTTTGTCCTTTACTGGATTATAAACTCTTAAATGGTAGAGACACATCTTATCTATCTCTGCCTCTTCCCAGCACCCAACATAGCATTTTTGTTAAACTAAATCTTAATTATTATATAATATTGATTATATAAAGGCTATTATAAGTAAACAGGAAGCCAAGTATACTAATTAATTAATCCATCCTAAATACATGTTAATACCATAGAGGAAAATGTTCTGACAATTTCTAGTATTACTTTTTATTTTATAAATAAGGAAGTGGGGGGAATATAATTTTAAAATGTATCCAGTTTTCAAAATAACACAACCACACATGCTTTGTAAGCAAACAAAATTTTCAGAGTACCTTTTTTATCAATTTCCTCTTTCAGATCTCTTCTTGGTCTCAGTATTTCCTTACAAGACTGGTCTGTTTTTGAAAAGGGGAGGGAGGAAGTGAAAGATAAAAATTTAAATATATTTTCCATGAAATTATCTTTATTTTAAAATCACATTAAATATTTCAGATTAAGATTTGTTTTTCATCATAAACAAACTGTATCATTGCAGGAGAGTACTTAAGTCTAAGGTCAGAATTGGATTCTATTTTTCATTTATTTATTTGTTCATTTATTTGTTTGTTTACTGCTATAATCATGTCACAGCCTGTTAGACTTGAAGGTGTGGGTATGCTGAAGCCAACTCAAACCAACTCTCAAGAGTAGATTTAAACTCTCAATGTGCACATTTTTATACCTCAAAAATGACCAAAAACTTCAAACCAGGGCTTGATATACTGATTTGTTAGTTATATAGCTTTATAAAAAGGATAGAGAAAATATTAATAATACAAATTAAATTTAAAATTGGGTCATGGGTACATTTTTCTCTAAAAAGAATCAGTTCTTAATCACTGACCATTTTACCTCTGATGGAAGAGACCTACGAATTCATTTGCTCCAATACACATTAGGATAGGAAACTCTTCTACAATATCCCTAATAAGGGTATGTGTAGTTTTGCATAAAATGTTCCCAGTTAAATGGTATCCTCTACCTCCCAAGTTGTCTGATTTTGCTTTTGAATTGCCCTCTCAGATAAGTTTTTTTTAAATACAGCTAAAATGGGTTTCTTATCTTCCACCCTACTATTCCTTATTCTGTGCTGTCAGATCAAGCAATCCAAACATGTCTCTTCCATATGATAGTTTGTCAAATCCTAGAAGACAGCTACTATGTCCCTCCCCTCCTTGATTTGCTCTTCTCCAGCTTAAATATTTCTACTTGCATTAACCAGTTGTTTATGACATATTCTTCCTTATCTCCATTATCATCAAACAACAAAATTATGGTTTATTAAAAATAAGATAAATCCAAATGTAATCATAGAAAATATTATGAACACATTACCATTTTCTTGTGATTCTTTTGCATTAGCATTGGTGAGAAATGTAAGTCCTGCTAAATGAAACACGTGGGCACTGTCCTGACCTCCACCAGCACCACATCCCAAGTCACTTTTTTCAAAAATTCTCATTACCTATAACAGGAAGACAGAATCATGAGCTGATTTTAATAAGGGAAGTTTCATAGATTCTGAAAACTTAGAACTGTAAGGAACCTCTGAAATTATCCATTTTCCAGATATGGAAACTGAGGTACAGAGAATTGAAGTGTCTTATCTAAGATAATACAGAGTGTCCTTAGATTCTTAATTTGTTTTAAAGCTTTATTAAGCTTTAACAATCTAAAATTTATATTTAAAATAATATCAATGTGATATAAATATAAATAAAATTAAGATAGAATAAACTTAGTTGTTCAAACTTAAAACTGAACTAAGATTTTTGGGATATACTGTATAACTAGGCAGTGTCAAGGCTCTAGTCAGAACCTAGGTATTCTGACTCCAGGGTCAGTGTACTTTTTTTTTCATTGTCTCTTAAAGCCTAATAGCAAATGTATTTATTCATATGAAATCCTAAAGGTTTAAAATTTCAATAAACTAGTGTTTGTCCTTCCTTCTTAAAGAGGATCAATGACATTATATGAGTAATACCTTGACTTCCAAATGAATTGTATTCAAGTAAGGTGGAGCTGTCATTAGTCTCACTCTCTCCTGCAAGGTCATCTGAGTCCAGTGGCAAGACAGAATAGGAAAGACTGGAGATGACCCCTGATGAAGTGGGAGCTCTTTGCTTTTTTCAACTAGTCTTTCTCAGTTCTCAGTTTGTCTGAAGCAATACTATTCAGTGATTTCAGGCTAGATAAGAAATGAGGCAAAATATAGTCTATTCAAAAAAAAATCAAACTGGGAGGGAAGGTCCTCAGGGCTTCTGGACAGAAAAAAATATAATTTCTATTTATATAAGATTCAAACATAGAAATATAAAAAATAAATCCTCTATAGGGACTTTGAACTAGTTAGCATTTTAAGTTTTACAAAACCCTTTTATCACAGTAACTCAGGAAGAGAAGTCTTGCATTTTACATATGAGGAAAAATGGAAACTCAGCTGGACAAATTGTATTGTTTGCTCTTATGGGGCTAATAAGCATCAGAGTCAGAATTTGTACTCATGCCCTCTGATTCCTGGGCTATCTGTCTTCTCAACAGACCTTGGAAAATGTAAAAGACAGTTAATTTCTGACACCTTTAGTTAGCCAACATTTTTTAGCTCTTGCTCTGTGTCAGGCCTTTTTCTTGGCACCAAGGAGCCAAAGATGAAAAGTTGCCCAGGCCCAGCCTTCAAGGAGCTTAGATACTTCCTAGGTGGGGGATGGAGGGGAGATATAATATGTAAACAGATAAATATAATACAAGGCGTGTTCTAGGGACTAAGGAAAGAGCCAAAGTATCCTAGGAAATTTTAAGGAAACACAGGCAACACAGTTTTCTTTTCTTTACTTCCTTTTCTCCTCTTAACACTGCAACTTCCAGGCCCTCATTACCTCATGCCTACACTATTTCAATAGCTTTCTGGTTAAACTTCCTGCTTCAAGTCTCTCCACTTCACTTCATGCTCCATTCAGCTACCAAAGTTTCCTGAAGCCCGTGTCTGACTATATATCATTGCTTTATTCAATAAACTCTAGTACCTCCCTATTACTTCTAGGAAGACATCTGGGTTGCCTAGTGGATAGAGTCCTAGGCCTGGAGTCAGGAAGACCCTGAGTTCAAATCTGATCTCAGGCACTTATTACCTTCACCCTGCTGGAGAAGGAAATAGCCAGGAATCTCTGCCAAGGAAATCCTGAATGCAGTCACAAAGAGTCAAATCTGACCGAAAAACAATTTCTAGGATTGCTTCTAGGATCAAATATATTATCCTATGTTTGACTTCATAACATGCTCCCTTCCTACCTTTTTAAATCTTCTTAGACCTTCTCAATACTCTCTAATTACTGGCACTGGCCTCCTTGCTCAATAAACCAGTAAATCTGAAGCAAAGTATTACAATTCTTAAGATGATTTCCACAGACCTGCCTTTAACTGAGTTAGTTAGTTAATAGAACGAAATTACCATTTCCAAAAATTCTCCTTAATTTTGAACACAAGTATCTCTAGTGTCTGAGGAATTTACACTATTTTATCTAAACAATAGATTATAAAAAATAAAATGTTAAAACTAAAGGTAATTGTGGGTCACAGAATGGTATAATATAACATGCACCACAGAATTTTAGTCCTGGAAAGAATCTTAATCTAATTTGGGTAATTAATTCCTTCTCAAAACCATAAAGTGAATATCTATTTTAGGGAATATTCTATAGCCATAATGCCTCTTTTGCATAGAGGCAGCATGGTATAGTGAATAGTAATTTGATCCTACAATTAGGAAAAACTGGTTTTAAGACAAATTTCTAACACAAACTAGATGTATGACCCCAGGCAAGTAATTTAACTCATCAGTTCCCCATGCAATTCTCTAGGTCTATAAATTATAGATGAATTGCCTGTTTGCTACATCATCAGAATAGGTGTTCATATTGGGAGTTCTTCATAATGATGAAACAACAGGTCCAGAGCCCTGCCCCCAAAAGAAACTTCCAGAATACACTGCTACTCTAAAATCTTCCCTAGTTCCTATTCCATTGCTGCATCATCTCTCAGGCTGAGGCAAAACCCTAGTCTAATAGAGAATATAATTCTCTTATGGCTTGTTGATTTACATTTTGAGTTGGGGAAATAATAAAATAATGATATGTTTGTTTAAAAAACTAGAATTAGTAAATATCTTATTTAGTCCAATAGATGATTTACTTAAACAGAGCAAGTAAAAATACACTGAAATCAAATTAATGGAAATTGGAAAAAAAATGCTATTTATCACTTTGCTATATAAACAATAATAATAACAACTTTTCAGGGTTTTTTCCAGTCAAGGATGTATTTTAGTTCTTTTTTCAGGGGAAATTTTCCTGGGGAAAGCCCAACATATGTGTCAACATAGCTCACAAAAAAAATAGAATTTTGAGAATTATTTGATTAATTTAATCAATGTAAAAATACTAACAGGATTTCTCAGGCCTAATAAATCTACTTACATGACTAAAATTGTCTAAATTGTCATCTACATTGGATATCCTCCAAAATCTCACTTTATTATCACATGTCTTTCCTTAATTCTTGGGCAGACACCTACATGCAGTAGATGACAGGACTAAATGATATCTCAAATTCCTTTAAATTATATGATTTCATCTTAAGGACTCCACAAGAAGTAGTGCAGTGGATAGAGCATGAACCTGGAATCAGGAAAACCTAGATTCAAATCTGGTCCCAGACACTGTTTCCTCTTTTGTAAAATGGGGGAAATAATGGCACTGATCTTCCAAGGTTATTGTGAATATAAAATAAGATAATATGATAATATTTGCAAAAGGCTTCACCAGCTTGAAAGTACTATATAAATGCTAGCCATCATTGTTATTCCTTAATAAGAATTATTAATATTATATTATTTCTGAAACACAGTCCTAAGCCACATTACAATCCTGTGAATGATGCATTATAATACGTTACTCTTTTCATATCCATGGATTTCTTGAGTTTTCCTTTTATTCCATAGATAGCCATATCCATGGCTGACAAAGCAACCCATGAACTTTTCTGTGTTACCAAGTTAAGTGAGACCATTTGTCCAGGAGTAAATGCATTTTCATTTCTTGACAGCTGAACCTGAAAGGTAATTTGAAACAAGAAAATATTATTCATCAGGGGCACATTTTTTGAAGAGATCCATATTGACACACATAAGGTCACTCAGGTGGACAGCTGGCTCCTGAAGAAAATAAACTTAGAAATACTTACCTGAACGTCATTGTCACATTTTTCTTCCACATCTAACCAGACTGAATCAGCTACTAATTCTGCCCTGTCTTCTCCTGTTACAAGGTAGTAGACTAGAAGCCGGGCTGAAGGAACCATGTCCTGAGTTACTGGAATGTTTAGACTTTGATAAGATAAATGTTCAAGTCTCTCTTTGGTTCCATAATTAACTATTTTGCCCTTGGATAAAACCTAAAAGAGAAAAAAGACAAAGATGTAACTTTTGGAGTGAGGTTTGCCATTCATGTAAAATTGTTCAAATGTTAAGGTCAGCTTTGTTAATTTATTTCTAAAATAGAGATAGGTTCACTAAATGTATTAAATGAACTCAAGTTTTCTAATTACCATTGTAATTATTGTAATGAAAGTGTGTATTGATTCCTTTTGTGAAACAGTGAGACTTTTGAGACTAAGAAATGTTAGAGCAAAAAGTGCCTAATATTTATTACTGACAATTAATTGACTAAATCACCATGTAACTTCTCACAAAAAGAGGTCCTGGGTCTAGGTCAGACAAAGTAGGATAAAAAGTTAGTTAAACTATTTAACAATAATGGACCATTTTAAAGCTATTACCAAAAGCATAATGAAATGTACCATGGAGGTAAGTAGACATTTACTATACTTACCAAGTAATTATAGAAGGCTATTTTGTCAATATATGGACTTTTAGGTTTAACAGTGATGCTTAAGTGGTCTCCCACAAGTAAAGGTTTGAAATTCTCTGTCCAGTCAATATAAAGGTAACTTTTGCTGAGGGATGAATATGCTACTGCTCTATACTCTTTGAAAGCTTGGTTTTCTTCTGCAAGAGTAGGGTCTTCAGTTCTGACCTAATTAAGGAGAAAAGAAACAAGTGAGGATGTTACATGAGGTGTAAGACAAATTAAAAAAAACAAAAACAAAATTTTCACTTCAAAAATGAGAAAGGAGAATTTGCAACAACTGAAAAAGAATAAAACTAATCATGTAGAAGAAATAAATATATTTTTAAATAAATACTTAAATTAACAAAATTAAAAATAGATTATGTAAGTAACATAGTAACTGAAAGAAAAAAAGAAAAAAACAAACTTTGAAGAAATCATAAATAAATCCCCAAAAAGGAAAAATACTATAAGACCAGCTGACTTAACAAGTGAATTCTATGAAACATTCAAGAAATAATTAATTCCAATGCTATCAGTCAGTCAATATTTATTAAGTGCCTAATATGTGACAGGTACAGGACTGTTAAGAATACTAAACTACAATAAAAAGAAAAACAGAAATTCTACTAATCTCTTTCTATGATATAAACATGGTCTTAATAATTAAATCAAAAGAGATAAATCAGAGAAAGAAAACTAATGAATGCTAATGTAAAGTTTTTCAATAAAATAATAGCAAGTAATAATTAAATTTAGCAACAAGTAGAAATAAACTTAGCAATAATAAAAGTTTCAAAAAAATTTTGCAAGTAGCTAAAATAACAGTTTAGAAAGATTATACAATATGAGTAGACTGATTTTATGACAAGAATTCAGATTTGGTTCAACATAAGGAAGTCCAGAAATATAATAAACCATGTTAATAATATAAATAATAAAAAAACATATGATTATGTTAATAGATACTGAAAAAAACCTTTTGACAAACCCCAACTTGTTTCTATTAAAACTCTATAAACCATAGGAATAAGTAGACCTTTTTTCAATGTAATTAATAATGTCTCTAAATTTCAGATTAAACATTATATGTAGTAGGAGGAAAAGGCTTTTCCCATAAGATTGGGGTAAAGCAAAAATGACCATTTTCATCACTAGCATTTAATGTGGTACTAGAAATGCTAGCAACAGGAGTCAATCAAGAAAAAGAAATTGAAGAAACCATGGGCAAAGGGAACACAAAATTATTGCTTTTTACAAATGGTATAATAATATATTTAGAGAATCAATTAAAATTAAATGAATTCATAATTTCTTTTTTTTACTTAATAGTAGTTTATTTTTCCCTATTCTAAGTAAAGATCATTTTCAGAATTCATTTTTTTGCCTTTCTTTTTTAAAAAAAATTCTTAATACACATTTCTTTATGAATAATATTGGAAGAGAAAAATCAGAACAAAAGGGAAAATCATAGAAAAGAAAAAAAAACAAAAAACAAAAAAAGGAAGTGAACATAGCATATGTCAATTTACATTCAATCTCCATAGTTCTTTTTTCTGAATGCAGATGGCATTTTCTGTCCAAAGTTTATTTGGATCACCTTGGATTACTGAACCACTGAGAAGAACCTATCTTTCATGGTCGATCATCACACAATCTTGCTATTACTGTGCACAATGTATTCCTGGTTCTGCTTGTTTTGCTCAGCATCAGTTTGTGTAAATCTTTCCAAACCTTTCTAAAATCAGATTGTTCTTCATTTTTTTATAGAACAATAATATTCCATTACCTTCATATATCACAACTTATTCAGCCATTCTCTAATTGATGGGCATCTACTCATTTTCCATTTCTTTGCTATTACAAAAAGACCTGCTACAAACATTTTTCCACATGTGGGACCTTTTTCCTCCTTTTCGATTTCCTTGGGATACAGACCAAGTAGTGGCACTGCTGAGTAAAAGAGTATGCAGTTTTATATCCCTTTGGGCATAGTTTCAAATTGATCTTCATAATAGTTGAATCATTTCATGACTCCACCCATAATCATGAATGTAAAATTTTAGCATTATGATTAAATGAGACAATTCTGTCTTTCTGTCTCTGTCTCTCTGAATATATACAACACATATGCATTGTATATATGCATATAAATATATGCACTCATAAGAACTGAGACGTTAATCCTGGTTTTCTAACATTAAATCTAAAGTAGTGTTCCTTCCTAGATACTTGTCTCTAGTCTACACTCCTTGTCTACAACCCCAAATTAACCATTTTTATTAATTTTTCCGCCTACCTAAGTCCAATTTTAGGTGGTCGTTATAAACTACCTGCATAGATCATGGCTGCAGAAAATCAGTCTTTGACCATCCATTTATCCATCCATTTTTCTTTCTTTCTATGTACCTATTTATCCCTCAATATATACATATGTATGAGTGTATATATACTGCATATATACATATATTTTCTTTACATATATACATATATGTGTACACATATATACAAATATATGTATGTATATATGTACATATATACAAATATGAACATATATACTATATATATACACACAATCACAAATATATTTTATACTATTTCTTTTTAATTCAGTATTAAAAAAATTAGCAGTAACTTCTATATAGTTGTATCTATTAGACTGGAACCTCCTTGAGAGCAGGGATTATATTTTGCTTTTTTTTTTTTAGCTTTTTTTTCATATCACCTCATTGACATATGTCTAACATTTAGCAGGATTTCAATAAATGGTTTTGGTTTTCCCACCAATTGATTAATCTTTATCAATTTGAGATAAAGAAATCGCTTAAGCTGGGCTAGGATGCTAGAATATGAGAAATCAGTGTTGTACTAACTTTGAAAATGATTTATTCAGTAATGTTTGGCAGTTTTCAGTGTATTTTAATGATAGAAATAGCAATAACTATCAATATTATATCCATATTCTAGTTTCCATGTTTAAAGAACTATCCAATTATGAAGCAAATAAGTTTTATTTTTAATTTTAGTGAGGCTATGAGTTTATGATCAGCTATAAAGGAATTCATAATTTCAACCAAGTTGCAGATCTAGATCTGTCTAGATAGACCTCTAAATATACATATACAGATATCTACACATATGTATATATTCATATAGATCTAGATAGAGAGAGGAATATTTATAACTTACATGGATTCATCTTACATTCTGCAAATTGATCAAAATTATTTTAATCTATAAATAGATAACTAGATATATCTATATCCACATATAGCTACATATCTAGATCTATATAGATCCACAGAGAAAAAGAGAAAACTCTAATCTATTCAATGATAAATTATGGGTCCAAAAGATGAAACATACCACTCACCTCCTGACTGAGAAGTGATGAAATTAAACTTCAGAAAGATATAGGCATTATTGGATATGATTAATATAAGTATTTGTTTTGCCAGATTACACAGTTTTTATTTTTGTTTTTTGCCCAGTACAGAAGTTGGGGAGCAGTAAAAAGGACAAATTAAAAATACTTGTTATTTGAAAAAATATGAAGTAGAAAAGACTAAGTGATATTAATGCTTTCTACCAATGTATCTTTTTTTTTAACCAAGCATTTATATCTGATTAAATTTTTAGATTTCATAATACCTCATATGAAAGAGAAGGAGAAATAACAGAGTTTCATTGTTTTAACAGCTGGGCAAACTATAATATTAAGTAACTTTACAAAGGCCACAGAGGAGGAAAAAAATAGAATATGAGGCCCCAGAAATCTAAAACAGCATCAACAGGTGAAATTGAAAGAGAGGGAAATTCCTAGAATAAAGTTTGGCAAACTGTCAAAAGGAGTGTATTATGGTGGAATTGATAGGGTACTAGACTTGAGAGTCAAAAAGAGTTGGATTCAAATCTTTTCTCAGACACTACTAGCTGTGTGCCCCTGGGCAAGAGTCTTTTAACTTCTGTGCAGTAGATGGTTGTTGCTGTTGAGTTGTCTCTATCATGTGACTATATGGGGTTTTCTCAGCAAAGAAAGTACAATTTGCTAATTTCTTTCTCCAATATGTACCCATTTTGCAAATGATTAAGTGACTTGCTTAAGGTCATACAGCTAATGTCTGAGGTCACATTTGAATTCAAATCTTCCTGACTCCAGGCCTGGCGCTCTATCCACACTACCATTCAACTACCTAGGCCTCAGGTTACTCATCTTTAAAATGAAGCGGTCAGATTTAATGACCTCCAAGGTCCTTTCCAGCTTTCAATCTATGGTGCTATGATCTTAAATTGGAGACTCCTGTTCTTTCTGTGGGTAGTTATTTGTAGAGTTAGAGGAGCTGAATTGGACACTGTCTTCATTACTTATTAGCCCTGGGACTTAAGACAAATCATTTAACTTTTCTGGGCCTCATCTATTAAAAAAAAATCAAGGGGGATTAGGTTAATGGTTCTTAACCTGATGTCTATAAACTTGTATGTTTTTAGAAAATATTTTAACAATTATATCACAATATAATTGGTTTCATTTATAATCATATATATACATTATTTCATACATTCAAATATATTATTCTGAGAAGGGGTTCATAGGCTTCACCAGAATGTTAAAGATGTGTATGATATGCATAAATAATTTAAAATCTTTGGATTCAAGGATCTCTAATTTTTCTTCTTTCTCTAAGTTTATGGCTTTATGGTCCTATGATTCTTCAGCACTGGTGAAAGAAAGGTGGTTATGCCAACCAAAGAAGAACTAGAGAACATTATGAAAGGTGAAATGAACAACTTTAATTACATTAAATCAGAAAGATTTTGCATAAACAAAACCAACATAAAGAAGATCAAAAGAGAAATACAAAGATGGGGAAAAATCTTTACAGCTAGTATTTGTGATAAATGTCTCATTTCTAAAATATATAAAGAACTGTGTCAAATTTATAAGAATACAAGTCATTCCCCAATTGATAAATGGTTAAAGGATATAAACAGACAATTTTTAGATGAGGAAATTAAAGCCATTTGTAGTCATATGAAAAAATGCTTAAATCACTATTGATTAGAGAAATGGACATTAAATAAATATGAGGTACCATCTCAGATGGCTAAGGTGATGGGAAAAGATAATGATAAATGGTGGAGGGGATGTGGGAAAACTGTGTTGGTGAAGCTGTGAAATAATCCAACACATTTTGGAGAGCAATCTGGAACTATGCCCAAAGAGTTATAAAACTTTTCATATTCTTTGTGCCACTACTGGGTCTGTATTCCAGGGAAATCATAAAGGAGGGAAAAAGACCCACATGTGCAAAAAATATTTATTGCAGCTCTTTTTGTGGTAGCAAAGAACTAGGAAATGAGTAGATGTTTTGTTCTGATTTTTCTCTCCCAACATGATTCATAAAGCAATGTGTATAAAAAAATAAATAAATAAAACCTCACAGAATAGAAAAGAGCAGCCAGACTGACATTTGCCTTGGAAAACAAAAGAATAATAATAAATAATAACTGACATCTCTATAGTGCTTTGAATTTTGCCCAGCACTTTATATATTTTATATTGTCTATGGAAGTGATCACATCAACTACCTGCCATACATTTTTAAATTTAATCTGCCTTCTTGACATTTTCTTCATACTTTGTTAAGATGAAACAATTAATGAAAAAATAGATCAAGCCCTAATTTTGTAGCATTTGCTGATTTATGAGGTGTAAATTCTCTTACCGAAAATTTAACAATTGCTTTTATAAGCCACTGGTCCCAAGCATACTCTTGCTTTCAGGGAGGGATGGGGAGTGGCAGTATTTCTCAAAAGAAGGGAAATACCAACTAGGTTCAGACTACTTTTTTGATGCATTGTAAGTTGATAGTCCCAAATTCTGTGCTGATATTTTATTTTCATCTTGAAATATATTATTTGCTGAGGAAGATAATAATCTTGATCAAGTTCAAAGGAAAAACAGTTCATATTATTGAGAGGGGGAAGACAAACAGCCAGAGATAGACAAAGTGACAGAGGGAAGAGAGGAGAGGAGAGAGAGGGAGAAAAGAGAAAGAGAGAAGGGGAGAGTGAGAAAGAAAGAGAGGGGGCAGGAGAAAGAGAGAAAAAAGGGAGGGGGTAAAGAAAAGGGAAGAGGGAAGGAGGAGGGGAGAGAGAAAGAAGATCATTTTAGACTTTCTCCCTCTCCCCCACACCATCATAGTAAAAGACAACTAATGGGGGGATAGTCTAATACTTAGAATTATAACATTTTAGAATTTAAAACTCCACTTTTCATAATCACCATTTCATCAGACTTCTTCCAAGGCTTGTAAGGACAGGAGATGGCAAGAGGAGAAATTATTTACCAAGTACATTTGGTGAATTTATACCCCTTAAGATTTGTTCAGCCAACTAAACTGTGCCTCCCATTCCCACATGTTTAATGTAAAATTGCAGAGCAGTTCATTTGCCTCATGTATAAAAATTTCCCATCTGTTTTGCACACCAGCCAAAATACACAGTCAGAAAGAACATACTGTACTAGAAAGCACAACCGTTAGGAGAATTCTACTCACGTTAAACTCCAGCGCTGTCACTTGAGATGGAAGATTAACCACAAACAAAGCTACTCCATTATTTTGATTGGTGGTACTTTTCTGGGGCTCTCTTTGGGTCTCTTCCTGATTTTCATCAATTGCTTTTGCATTCAGGGTTATCACAACCCCTCCTACAAAATGGTCGAGTGGATCCTTCACCTGAACCTGTGTGCCAGAAGGACCAAAACACAGTTGAAGGGATAACATTTCTTTTAAAGCATATAGAACCCTTAGTTCTCTAACTATTCTGCTACCTTCCTATTTCAGAGGAAATACCATTTGATTAAATAGAAGGATCCTCAACTTATAGCAAGAGAAATTAATTATTTAATCTTTCTTAAATAGACACTCTGTCTTGGGGACTCCAGGAAATCACAATAATATTTCACAGTTTGGCAGGGCTGGAAGGAAATTTAAAGGCCATCTACTCCAACGTCTTTCCTGAGTGTTATAAATTAGGAAGACAGAGCACAAAAATGTCCAATAGTTTGCTCGAAGAATTAGAACCCCTATCTCCTGACTCCTCATCTAATATTCTCTCTACTGCTTTCATTTATGATCATTCTCCTTGACTCACTTGCTTATTTGCTTGCTGTCTCCTCTATTAGATTGAAAACTTCTGGAGAGCAGGAACTGTTTTTAGCCTCAGCACGTAGCTCAGTGCTGACACATAGTGAGCACTTATAATACCTATTGCCATCATCTGACATGACTTTCATACTAAGAAAAGAGTAGACTAGAGGATCAAGAGATAAGCAGCTCTGATACCTGACAGCAGCAGTCTTTCTTTTACCCAATTTTGAATGACAGAGAGAATGAAATTCCTGGGAGATAAAATTATAACAATTAAAGTTTTATTTCCCCTTCTATCTTACTCCCTAGCAAATATGCACTAAAGTTCCATGAAAGGGCTAAAGACTCAACTAGAATAAAAGTATAAAACTTTTTATAAGAAATTGAGACTCGATCTACCTTTTTAAAAAAAAATTGAGAGAGGCTCAAAAAAAACCCGGATTTGGGGGGGGGGTGCTAGATGGGTTGTTAGAGAGGAAAAATTTAAAACATTCTACTAATCTATTTTTAAAAATGAAGACTGAGGATATAAGAAAGGAAACAAGTATTTATTAAGAGCTGCTATGTGTCAGGCACTGTGCTAAGTTCTTTGCAAATACTATCTAATTTGATCTTTCCAACAACCCTGGAAAGTAAGTGCTGTTATTATCGCTCTTTTATAGTTAAAGTAACTGAAGCAGACAAAGGTTAAGTGACTTTCCCAGGGTAACACAAAGCTAATGCCTGAAACCATATTTGAAGTCAGGTCTTCACGACTCTAGGAGCCAGTACTTTGCCCACTGTGCCACCTAGCTCCCTACAACATTATAGCCAGTAAATTCAATGCAATTCGTAAAAATTCTAACTCGATATCCTGAGCATTTAAAGGAAAGGGACAAAGGGAAGAAGAAGAGAAGAAGAAATAATGGAAGAGAAATAGAGAAAAGCAAGACAGAGCCAGACAATCTGAGAGAAACAAGTAGTGAAACATAGAAGAGACTAAAAGACATAGAAAGTTATACAAAGGGACAGAGGCCCGCAAACAATATATATACAAAGACATATGTGTGGCAAGACACATATAAGGAAAAGAAGCATTCAAAAGACACATTCAGAGAAATATATGGGAAGACTGAAAGAAAAATAGAAAAGACAGAAGAAAGATAAATCTTGTGCTTTTCCTGAAAGCATTTCCACCTTAATGGCTTTATAGGAATTGACTGCTAAAGACTTTTAAAGGATAAGGAGTTTTCATAACTGCCAGCATATCTGATGCTGTTTCTTAGCATTTGCTTCAGGGGCTGCTGCATCTGGGCCAGAGTTTTCCCATTCCTGTAGTAAATAAAGGCTTACTCCCTTCCCTTCCCCCTTCCCTGTCCTAGAGAGAACACAGAACTAGTGGTACTCCTTGTTCTATTCTTGCTCCACGTCTAACCCAATCCTATTTAGAAGGTAGGTATATGTGTTATGTAAGCATATATGTATTTATGTGCATATATGTGTTGCCTATGGGTATATTGCATATTGTACTATTGTGTGTGTATTCCTGTGTGTGTGCCTATGTGTGTATTTATATGTATGATATGCATGGATATATGTTTGTATATACATAAATATTTTGTGCAGAGGGACACCTAGGTGATGCAGTAGATAGACTGCCAGACCTGGAGTCAGGAAGACCTGTCTTCATGAGTTCAAATCTGGCCTCAGACACTTACTGGCTGAGTGAACATGGCAAACACTTAACCCTTTTTACCTTAATTTCCTCAGCTGTAAAATAAGCTAGGGAAGAAAAGCCAAACCACTTCAGTATCTTTGACAAGAAAACCCCAAATGGGAGCACAAAGAGTCAGACATGACTGAAAAACCACCAAACAACAAAACTCTGCGCAGAAGATAATTAGCTATTTATGAACTCTTTATTTCTTTAGATTCTTGCCCCATTTTTCCTACTCTGTTCTCCCTTTCACTGCCTTACACATCAAGGTAGAAGGAGCTGCCTTTACATATTTTTAATACAACGATGTATTCAAAAATCATCTTACCTTTATGGGAAATGGTATCCCAGGTTTCAAGAAAAGAGGAGTAGCAATCAAATTCAATTCATAAGGAGACAGAACATATTTAATTCCAGGTATTTCAGCTTCTTCATAAAATCCACCTAATAATCAATCAATAATCATTTATAAATAATATTATCTCCCATCCTTGGAATGTTTTTATAATGTACAATGGAGTGGATTGATCTTCCTAGATATTCCCTCTATCTCTATTTTCTATACACATATGGTCCAGCTATTTGGTCATTCAGTCATTTGTTCAACCAACCACTTTGTACATTTATTAAGCACTTATTAAATGTAGAACTTTATAGTATACATTATGATTAGTGCAAGACTCATTTCTAATGTCACAACTTTCATGAAGTTTTCCATAACCCACATGCCAGATGTAGTTCCTTCTTCTTATACTTACATATTGTAGAGCCTAGTAGAATGTAAGCTCTTGGAGGCCAAGGATTGCTTCATTTTTTTTTGTCTTGGCATCCTTAGTTTAGCACAATGTTTTGTATATTATCAATAATAAACATTTATTGAATTGTTGAATTTATGCAGTGTTATACCTCTTTCCTGGGACTTTTTGATTCAGTCTTGCATCAAAGCTGTTTCAGTATATATTATTTTTATTCATAAAATAGAGGACCAATAGGATGTAAGATCCTTCATAGCAGCATTGAGAATATTGCCTAACACATAGTGGATACTTAATAAATGTTTGATTGACTGATTGATCAACCGATTGATAGAATATAGATCTGGAGCTGGAGGAGTCCTTAGTTCCAGCTCAATCCCCATACTTAAGAGTTGAGGAAATCAAAATTAGGAAGAGTTAATTAACTAGCCCAAGATCATACCCATCATAAATAGCCAAATTGGAATTTGGACTCAAATCTTTTGACTAAAAATCCAGCCATTTTTCTGTTATGTGATCTAAGTTCCATCAGTGCAGGGCATATGTGTTTATTTTCTTGTATCCCTCTCAAAGCACTCAGCACAATGTTGGGAGTATAGTAAGCACTTAATAAATACTCATTGATTATTTAGCTGAATGAATAAGGAAAGCAAAAGACAAGTTTCCTGTCCTCAACAACTTTACTGTTCAGTTGAGAAAGCACATGTGTAAAACAACTGGATTCCAACCAATGGAATGAAACAACCAATGAAACATTTCCAAGTTAATGTCTAAGCAAAATAAATAATACATATTGAGTGGTAGTGCTTTTAACAGATGAGGAAGCTGAGGAGAGATGCAGTTTTAGAAGAAAATGGCAATTAGTCATTCAATAAACTTCATAAAGTGCTTACTAAGTGCTGGGCATTGTACTAATATCTGAGGATACAAAGAAAAGCAAAATATAGTCCCTGCTCTCAAGGAGTTCATAGTTTAATGGGGGAAACAACATTCAAACAACTATATATAAACAAGATTTATACAGGCTAAGATGGGGGAAATGTCAGAGAAGGGACTAAGATTGAGAGACTGGCTTCTCTTAGAAGCCCTACTGAAGTTGGGACTTGAGGAAATCCAGGGAAACCAGGAGTCTGGCAGACATGAAGAGAGTTCTAGGCATGAGGGCGATGAGGGTAGAATCTCAGATCTTTGATAGGAGCAAGATTGCAGAGAAAGGCACAATGAAGAGAAAACCCATATTTTACACACTTAAGCTGCTCCCTGAGGTAAAAAGGAAGGAGCACTAGTTGTCTTGACTTTTTGATCTTCATTGGATCTTTTGCTCTTTAAATGGATTTTTATTTTGGTAGAATGGTAGAATTCTTGGCTGAATTCTTTGCATTGACAAAACCACTATCTCTGTTACAGTATCCAATCAGAAAGACAAGATATGATGTCACTCCTCAGGTTATATTTCCCCTATAAAAGGATTTACTCTACTGTAATTTCCCCACTAATAGCTATTAGAATTCTAACTCCTTTTGAGGGTTAGCTTGCCAATCAATGCTTTAATCCCCACTTTATAACATCTTTCTCCTTGTCATGGTTATCTCTTTTTTAGGGTTAGTTTGCTTTTTAAACTTTTTTAGGAATTTAACCTGCCAGTCAATGGCATAATTCTTACTAACTCTAAATTCTTTTTAGGATTAGCCTGCCTTATGGAGTCAAAACAAAACAACAAAAAGGGGATTTATTAAGAACTTGTCACATCTTAAAGGTGGTTTCCTCCATAATGGCCGCCTTCCTCCTGGTTAATTGTGAGTTTTGCTAGGGAACTTATCTTTCCCCTTGTTAATTGCTAAAAATCCCCTTTCCTTATTAAAAACCCTTAAGTTTTTATCCTGCTGTTGGCAGAGTAATAAAATCTTTGCCTCTTGATTTGGAGAAGGTCTAAACCTATAAATTATTTTGAGATAACCTGTGACTTTGGCTTATAATCCAACATACTTTTGGGGTCACACTCTGAATCCTATCACTTTGGTGGCCTGTGTGGGGAGTCTGAAACACCAATATATTTTTGTTGGTTCAGCATTCCTGCAACCCAAAATCCCAAAAGGGGGACATGCTTTCAGTAAATATACCCAGAGTAAGGATGGATTATCTTGTTTGAGGGACAACAAAGAGGCCAGAATCACTGGATCAGAGTATAAAGGGGATTGGGAAAAAGAGACCTATAAGGGATAGAGTAGAAAGTTATGAATGACAAACAGAGGATTCTTTATTTCACCCTGGAGGTGAAAGGAAGGCATTGGAGTTTATTGGGGGGAGAGGGTAGGTATGATATGGTTAGAGCTAGGCTTCAGAAAAAAATCATTCTGATGACTGAGTTGGAGATAGATTGGAGTGGAAGATACTTGAGGTGGACAGAAAAACCCAGCAAGCTATTTGCAATTATCCAAGTATGACATGGTAAATTTCAAGTCATTTAAGTGTCTTTTCTCCAGAGAAAAATGATGAAAAATTAATGCCTAAAAATGTAAATGTGGGAGTTAGTGACATATAGATCACTAATTCAAGAAGAATGAATGAACTTTCTGAATAATGAAATAAAAAATGAAAGAACAGAGTCAAAGATTAAACTTTCATGGATAGGTTTAAAAAGGAAATAATACAAATAGGATAGATAAACTTTCAAGAAAAGGGTCAACCAATAGTATTAAATGAATTGTATAACAAGAACTATTAACAAATATTAATTGAGTACCTACTCTATCCAAGACTCTGTGATGGGGTGGCAGAAGAATTATAAAATTTTTTTTTTCCCTTCAAGGGGAAAGACTTAGGAATTTGGGAGAAAGGATATAGACACAGAAAGCTAATTCATCCTAGCAATACAAAGAAGATCAAATAAATGGTCACTAGATTTGATTAGGAAAAAATAACAGGTATTATTAACAAGGGCAATTTTAGTGGAGTATATGAGAAAAGTCTTTCATAGCATCACTGCCCAGTGCCTTCTCAACTGAAGTACTTGAGTCATGTTTTATTAAAGAAATTTGGACCAATTGCTTCAACATCTTTTTTCCTCTTTCTCATTTCATTACTACTTGAAAACATCTCCCATTATTTTTTTCCTTTATTTCTATTTTGAGGAAGAAATGACTCTTCGCTTAAGACCAAACCCTTTATATGTATTCATCCCTCCCACTCTTTACCGCAGATTGTCTTTACAATTATCCTCATTCCCTTTATTATTCAATCAATCCCTAGCTAGTGGTTCTTTTCTGAGGTATAAAAACATGTCCAAGTTTCTTCTCTGTTTTTTGGAAAAAAAAACCCAACTCATTTGAGTCCCACCATTCCTGCTTATTATTATTCTATATCTCTTCTCCATTTTTCAGGTAAACTCTCTAAAAAAATCATCTGTTCTTAACTGGGTACCTCAATTTCCTCTCCTCTCACTCTCTTCTAAACTATCTACAATCTGTCTTGTAGTCTCTCAACTGAAAATGCTCTGTCCAAAGTTACCAATTATCTCTTAACTGTCAAATGTAATAATTTCTTGATTTTTATCCTTTTTGATTTCTTTCAGCATCTGATAGTTATTGATTATTAGATATGCTCTTCTCTCTGGATTCTTGTGACACTTTTCTCTCATGAACCTCCTGCTTGTCTATTTCTTTTCAGACTCCTCATTGATTCTTTATCCATGTCACAACTACTAACTAAGTATATTCCAAAGCTCTGTCCTTGGCTGCCTTCTTTCTTCCTCTCTACATTCTTAATTTTATCTTTCTGGCAAAACTCATAATTCTACCACATTTCCCTATTACTACTTAGGTTATCACTTCCTCCTAATCTTTGAAGTTCAAAATCACCCTCAACTCCTCACTCTAACTTACCCCACATATCCAAGTCAGTTGGCCAAAACTGTCATTTCTGTCCCCCTAGCTCTTGCCTTTCCTTCTACTCACACAACCACCATCTAGTTCAAGCTTTCGGCACTTCTGTCTTAGACTACTTTAATATTCTCTTAATTGGTGCTGCCTTATGACTCTGCCTCCTCTTATTCAAAAACTCTACTGAGGCCCTAATATCTCTAAGATCAAATATAAACTCCTCTCTTTGATATCTATAATTCTTTATAATATGGGTTTTTCTTACTTTTTTAGTCTAATTATAAACTATAGAGAAAGCATGTAACCAACCAGTCAACAGGCTTATTTAAGGGCTTATTATATTACAGACACTATGTACTATGTAAATACATCCCTTACTCTATTAAATCCAACTTTTGCTACAGTTGTTTCTGGAACACAGCTCTACTACCAACCAGCTGTGCCATTTTGAAGAGATCACAGAGTGGTATCATGGGAAGAACAAGGGATTTAAAGTCAGATTACTTAGAATCTTGACTCTACTACTTACTATCTCAATGACTTTGGGTATATAACTTCCTCTTCTCTGAGTCTCAATATCTTTATGTCCCTAATTAGAGGATTAAAATGGATCATCTCTAAGATCGCCTTCTGTCTTTCAATCATGTCATCTTACGACTCCTGAACTTATAAAATAATAATAGAAATGTAGCATCTGTTCATACTGTTTCTCTTTTATTCATGTAAGTATGTGTACACATATAATTTATGTTTATAGTTTATTGATAGATGCTACTTTTCTGTGCATCTGGGATCTCATCAGTAAGGGTTCTCCCTTCACAAGAGCAATTAATAACCAAATTCTCTTAATCATTCTGTAGAATTCTTGTTCATAAATTCTATAGAGAGATTTCATCCAACATATAAATCTTACTGTTTTTGGGGTACAAATACAACATTCTCCACTGCTCTTCTGTGAGAGCTTGCTCTCAATACATATCAGATTTTCCTTGACCTTTTTGTCATGCTTTCTGCCACTCCTATGTGATAGTCAAATATTTAACCACATTCACTCATTCTGGCACAAAATGTCAGACTCTTACCTGTTGATTCCAGGACTGTGACAGCCACATACAGGTATTTATTATTTAAGTCTTCCAGGCTTCGATATGATAACTCTTCAATTGCCTTCTTAGTGTTAAATGTGACTTCTGTGATTCCATTTATCATCTGTTTTTCAAAGGATACCAAAAGGGTATAATATTTGCCCCATACAAAATTATAAAGGAAAATAAGAGCCCATTCTGAGCAGCCCTTAGCACAATTAGCAATCATATGATAATACAGTATGGAGAGGTAAACATTAAGAAATATTGCCCCAGTTCTATATGGTGATTGTACTTTGAAATTTGACTTAATATTCAGCTTTGCCCTCTTACTGGCTTCTTACCAGACAATATGCCTTGATGCAATTCCACACTAATCTGCTTTGTTAGCTAAGAAAGACCTTCTGCCCCATCCCCCAACTGAAACTGATGCCACAAAACTGCTGCTTTCTATTTGGAAGATGAATCCAAAATTCAATAACCATCTTCTTCCAAGTGACATGAACAAAACCAGGGCATATTGCCTTTGAAATAGAATGGTTCTGAGGAGCAATCAAATAAATTTAAGAAACCTATAAAGTAAGGTTAATGTCACAGAAAATTAAAGTAATTCCTTTTTCAAGCACTGATTAAATCTACATTAGCAAAAAAAAGTGGAAAATTGAACACATAATTCAGTCTGATTTGTCTATAATGTTATAACATTCAAATGTAAAACTTTTTTAAAATATAAATGATAACACATTAATATTTCCTTGGACATGTGATCTAATATCAATGATCTGGCTTGCAACCAATTCTTGTCATTATTTCATGAATAAATAAAGGGAATTTGCCTATTATAGTAGATCCCTTCTTTATCTTTTAACTTTCCACAAGTACTGGGGCACCACTCAGTCTG
The DNA here is from genome assembly GCA_023553655.1 of Myrmecobius fasciatus. Taxonomy (NCBI): domain Eukaryota; kingdom Metazoa; phylum Chordata; class Mammalia; order Dasyuromorphia; family Myrmecobiidae; genus Myrmecobius; species Myrmecobius fasciatus. The sequence continues at coordinate 152,232 of JAJPUD010004454.1, forward strand.
CCCATCTGTTCATCATCCCTCACTTCTTGTGAGACCTGTTTTCCTTTTCCAATCAAAAAATTTCCAAAAGAATAATTTTTAAGCCACTTGTTACCAAATCCTTAGCAGCCCCTCATTTCTATATTCTATAGCCAATTTATGAGCTCTATGTATCTACCCATAACTGATTCTTTTGCTGTTATATTACTTCATATTTTGTAGTGCATTCTCAGAAACATATTGGTGCTAAAAGGTCAGGTTTTGTTTCAGAGAGCATCTTGGGAGCTTCAAGAGCACTATACACTCCCAAAATGCAATCTAGCTTACTCTCTTCTTCTTATCAATTCTGAGTCCACTTCAATCTCTAGCTATAATGTCCAAGACCAAGACCTGTGTATTGGTAGACTAACTCAATATGTTGCTAATCCAATTGCATATTGTAGTCTTAATAATAGGTACCCTTCTTCTACATTTTTTGTCTTCTATATGGGTTGTTATAAATCTCTTTATATTGGCCATGAATGACATCAAGAAGATGCAGTATTGCATCTTGCAGTATTTGAGGGATTGATGAATTTGGTCAGGGACATATGCAAACAGGAGAATCTGGAGGACTGCATCAGCTAAAGCAGATGGCTTTTCCCTTTGACTTGCCTGAGTCATTTTCCATGACAATGATAAGCACCTTTAGTAAGCATATGTCCTTCTGTTTTGTGCCTGACAATATCAATGACTAGAAGATCATGGAGAAAAATTAACACTGTCCTTGTATCTATCAATTAATTTTATATAATTTTTGCATTTGCAAGGAAGACAATTTGTTGGAAATCAGTCTCATGAAGGCTTATTATAAGTAGAATTATCTGAAAATTGCTTTGAATTTCACTTTTATAAATCATAGAATTTTATAACTTGGTCATCTAATCTAATACAAAAGAACTTGGACCCAGAAAAGGAAAGTAACTTGGACAGGATCACACTAGCAAATTAAAATCTGAATCAGAGCTACAACTCAGATATCCTAATTCAGTTGTTTGTGGTTCTCCTTGCATTTTATAGTTTTCATTCAAAGACTTCCACATTTGTCTAAATGATTTTCCATAGCCTTCATGCATGATCTCATATTTGTTACAGTATCACTCAAACATCCCTGTCATTCCATTCTAATACCTCTAAAACTCTATTATTCTACATATATGATTACAGGTATAAAGACCATTTCCATGCCCATATATAGAAAATATTATAACAAATAAATATACATTTCATTGTGAAAATATATCATTGGAACATCTTACCTGTGCCTGCTGCATTGATTTATGCATCATTTCTTTTCTATCTTCTTCTAAACTTCCTTTTATTCCAAAATTGATATAAACATCTCCCTCAGAGACCTTCTTATTATAAAAATAGCTGTCAAATGATAACATAATTAAACCACTTAACAGTTACTATAATGAATGTTATATAAAGTAAAACATTATTTAACTTTATATCAAGTTTTGATCCTTACAATAGGCTGTTAGAGGTAAAGCAGAGATTATTTTCTCTATTCAACAGATAAGAAACTTCAGATTAAGAATTCAAAGGATCATAGATTTAAATCTGAAAGAGACTTTAGAAGTCCTCAATTTTATAGAATAAGAAATGGGGCTTAAGAAAGGTTAAGTTATTTATAAAGTATCTGAGGCAAAATTAGAATTCAGCTCTTTTTGATTTAAAATCCAGTATGAATATATGTGATCACTTAATAAGATTCATTATTTGCACTAATTAGAATCTAGCTATACTCTATCCACTGAGCCATCCAAGCTATTTCCCAAAGTAATATGCCCAAGATTACTCATTAGTTTTAGAGAATCTTGACTGGTGAATGAATGAAGAGAATTTCTTCCTTCTCATTGAGCCTGGGTTTTTGACACAACTACTCATTCACTGGTTGACTCCAGGCAGAGCCCTACCTCTCTAAACCTTGGCCTATAAAATAGTGGAAATAGTATATACTAAATATTATTTATCTGTCAGGTATATTGTGAACAAAGTATTTTATAAGTGAGATAACTAAATGAAAGAATGCATACAAAACATTATGTATACTTTAGATCCTTTATATAAATTTTAGCTAGTGTGGTTAAATTTCAAAGTGCTATATAAAGGTGAATTTATGCACTGTTTGGCAAAGGGAATGGACGACTGGCAATAAAGCCAGGTTTAAGATTTGCCTCTGACATATTCTGGTTATGTGACTCTGAATTATGGGACCTTCACTTTTTAGTGTCCTTAGTAGTAACTTTCTTTGAGTATAAGTTGCAGAGAAAGGGCTAACCTTCATTAGGAGAAAGAGTTTATTCATTTTAATCTTCACTCAAGGTCCTCCATATTTATATAAATGAACTTCCAAATCTCATATATATTACTTTGGGTTTGTTATGCCTTCACTTATATACTTCTGTCATGTCAAGATAAGAGTCAATCAACTAACTTTAAGATACTATGATTCAGTCATATCTCTCAAATAATGAAATCACAAGTCCAGAGTGCTTCACCTGGCTACTTGATATAATATATCAGTAGGCCATATAAACTGACAAGTGATGCTTAGAAAGCATTATTTTTTCCTCTTCCTTTCTGCCCATATAGATGATACCACTGGAGATGTTTCCCCTTGGACATTGGTAATTTTGGAGTGGACAATTTCAATTAAATGATGAGGCTGGAAGTCAGATTACTGAGGGTTTGGGAAACAATGAAAGGAGAGGAAGTGATAGCACTGAGTGTACGTGGTTTTTTCAAGTTTAGCTGAGAAAGAGAAGAGAGATAAAGAATGATAGCTGATCCGCATGGTAGAAACTAATGAGTTTTTTTTTCTTTAAGGTGGGGGAGACCTGTGTTTGTTTGTAGGCAACAAAAAAGGAGCCAGTAGATAAAAAGAGATGGAGGAAAACTGCTGAGAAGAGGGGATAAGATCAAGAGTACATATAATGGAGGTGGCCTTGGCAAGTAGAAGGGCCACTACTTCATTAGAGATAGAGTGAAGGAGATAATGAGGGACATGGCAAAGAGAAGATGGGGATGAGAGAAGAAGCAGCTCTCCATGAATGGTCTCAACAGTTTGGTGAACTCTGAAACAAACATACTTTCCATAGACAGAATAAATATCTTATATAGTGTATTAATAGTTTTCAAATCTATGTAAAGTGACCAATAAAATGCAAATTTGTTTAAAAGTATTACTGAATTCTTGTTCCTTTTGTCATCATATGTTTTCTCAGTCAATATGTACTAATAGCTACTATCATTTTTTCCCACAAAACAAAATCCTTATACTGAAAAAAAATGGTAAATTTAAAAATTGATTCACTTACTTAGCTTTTATAGTAATACTGAAGTCTTCAAATTCTTTGTAGCTAATGAAGTACTTTTCCGGTTCTATTGATACAGAGAAGCGTGGCATCACTGAAAATAAAAAAAAATGAACAAATCATAAAATAATTGAAATATTATTTTTAAAGCATAAAGCTTTTTGGTGTAGCTAGATGGACTATTAAGATAGGAAAAATTGCTTCTTAATATCCCTCCTTTTGACGAAATGATTGTAATCCATTATTTCCTAAAGCAAAATTTAGAGTTGGAATTAAAAATGTGGGGTTTGATCTTCTGGCTCTTTCACCTAATAGCTTTGTGATCTAGAGCAAATTTATTACCACTTCATTAAGCCTCACTGTCCTCACCTGCAAAATAGGATATTATTTCATAAGGATAGTTGGAAGAAATCATATTACAAAACTTTAAAGTCATATATACATATGAACTCTGATTATTATGGTCATTAGCATTACTATAATTAAGTTGGAAACATAAAATGTATGTATAAAAATAAATAATAACACAAAGCATTATGTGATATTTAGATGAAGAAACTGAGACTTAAATAGTTAAAATGGTTCCCCCAAAATTACAAAGTCGGTGCCAGAGTCAGAACTATGTAACCCAGGAATCCTGATTCCTAGTCCATAGCATGCTATAAAGTACTTTAATATATGGTTTATCATTATTATAATTATTCCTAGTATGATATCCTGCTTCTTTTTTTCAAAGTAGCTTACTATTTTACAATTTATGGAAAACAAACCATTTTAAAAGATCCTTAAAATACAATAAAAAATTTCAGCAGTTGCTGAAAATTACCATATTCCTTAATTTCAAAATGTGTAAGGCCTAATGTTGTGAAGTCTTCTTTGTATTTGGCTTTAATTGTCCACACTCCATATCTAGGAAACAAAATAGTCAAAATTACTTAAGTTGTCATCAATTAATAATAGTTCTCAACTTCACCCAGAATATACCAAACACAACTTTATTTTTAGAAGGGAAAAAGCTAACAAAATTAATGGCCATACATTTCACATGCATATTTTGTATCTTCCACTTAGTTACAATAATACTGGGTTTGATCATGGGTTTATGGGAAATTAAATCCATATAATTGAAATTTATATTTTCTTTTTTATTCAATTTAATTCAGAAAGCACAGTGCTTGCAAGGCACTACACTTATGTCACTAATAATGACTTCTTTCCATTTGCTATGGTTTAGCATAACAAATAGCTGTTATATGAAGAGCTTACCTTATTCTATTAGACAAGTTCCTCTAAAGGCAGAGATTGAATCTTATACAGTCTCAAATTCCCTTTCTCAACTAGTACAGGCTTCATTAAATAATTAGAGTTCAACTATTCAATACCTATTTCTGAGGCTAATAGTCAGGAGTGGCTTTCTGGATTGTTTTAGGACATAAATAAAATATTCATTTTTCAGAATAAATGTAGAAAAACTGAAGATAACTAAGTTCAGTTTCTAGTAGTGCCATTTCCTAGCATTCTTTTCAAATATGTATTGAATTAAACAAAATTTTATTAGTGGGCCAATCTTGAATTCTAACTTCAACAACAAATAAATAACCAACTGAATAAATAAATGAATAAATAAATAAATAAACAAACAAACAAGTAGATAAGCAGATAAATAAATAAATAATGTTGTTGCCCAAAACGTTTGATATAGAACACTGCTTGCCAAATGGTGAAATTCTGGAATTGTGAGAAACTGATCATTTAGACCTCATATGAAATTATTGGACTATGGACCTTTATTATTTAGATAGTGTTCTTTATTTTCAAAGAATGTTACAATTATCAAAGAATCCAAGTATCTTTTTGCTCCACAGTTTTCTTCACACTCTCCATCAAACCCCCAGCTCTCCCCTCCCTACCAGACCTTTCTCACTCCACTCCACTTCTACCACCAAATTTCTAAGACTGGGAGGGAAAGGGGAGAGAGTTGTGGAAATCTCAGAATACTCTGTGACACTCCAGCACCCTCTTCTGGACTGAGGCAAAAAAAAAAAATCAACACCCTGTCCTGTCCCCTCCTTGCAACTTCCACAAAATCACAAGTTATTCTAAACTTGGTCAGTACTATTAAAACAAGGAATGGAAACTAGAGCACTGAACACAGCTTAGTAAACCTGGAAGACAATTACAAAATGTTAGCACTTAGAACATTAGAACTAGAAAATTCTTACATAGAAAATATTAGAGCATAGAACCTCAAATTTTAAAGGCAAAAAGAAACAAAACATTAATATAGAATATAGACTTTAGGACTTCAGGAATCCTTTGGTATAGACCAGCTGTAATGCTAGAAAGAATGAGGACACCTCTCCAGTGCTCCAAAAAGGCCCTCCATTTTGTAAATCAATTTCTCTATATGTATTGTAAGCCCCTGGCACTTAAATAACTTCACCTTTCGGAGTTTCATCTCTCTTATAAAAGGGGAAAAAATAAAATTTTCATAAGTGCAATCATAGTTGTTGGTATAGGACATACCCAATATGCTCAGGCACTCTTTAACATCTCAAAAAATTATTAAACATAATTTTAAACATAATTATTAAACAAATTTTAAAAATTTATATTGTAATCTAGCCAATTGTTAAAATTCAATTAGTGTCTTTATTTTGTTTGATGAATGAAAAATATGATTTTATGCTTATTTTATTTTATGATTTTATGCTTAATAAATTTTTTTAAATAAAAAAGAAAATTCTCTGGGTAGATATCCTAAAGAATTGAGCTCATGCCCAGGGTCACAGGATTATAAAGATAAAATAAGAAAATGGATTTTCTAATATTAAAACTATGTGAATGTAAAAAGACCAGCTACTTACATATATACTAGATATATACAAAACAACATAGCATAATAGAAAATCAGCCTTGGAGCTAAGAAGATTTAAGAATTTAAATTCCACTTCTGACACATACTGGTTGTCTGAATGGGCAAATCAGTTAAACTTCTATTTATTAGACAGCTCTCTAAGACTATAAATTGTACATACAATGCTGACTTACATTAGTAAAAGGAATTTTCCTAATACTAATAGATAATATATTACATATATAGGTATATCTAGTACATAATATGTAATATATATGTGTGTGTACAAAGGATATCTGATTTCCCTTCTAGGAGGGCACCCCTCCTATCACCTTAAAGCAAAAGCCATCTATGATTTATTAGATAATTTTTAAAGGGTTGTGTAAGTCACAAAGAGATTGTTACTGTGATAGTTGCTCAGTTAATAATAGTTTGCTGTGCCACTAATGGCTTAGTACCCTCTCATCTTCTTCTCCGTGAGTGTGTGTGTGTGTGTGTGTGTGTCTCTGTCTCTTTCTTTCTCTTTCTCTCTCTGTGTCTCTTTCTCTCTGTTTCTCTCTCTCTCTTTCACTTTCCTTCTGTCTCTGTCTCTCTCTCCTTTCTCTCTCTCCTTCTGTCTCTGTCTTTCTGTCTCTGTCTGTCTGTCTCCCGTCTCTCTCTCTTCTCTCTCTCCTTCTGTCTCTGTCTCTCTCTCCTTCTCTCTCTCTGTCTCTCTGTCTCTCTCTCTCTCTCTCTCTCTCTCTGTCTCTGTCTCTGTCTCTCTCCTTCGGTCTCTCTTTCTCTCTCTCTCCCTCCCTCCCTCTCTCTCTCCTTCTCTCTCCCTCTCTCCCTCCCTCTCTCTCTCCTTCTGTCTCTCTGTCTCTCTCTCCTTCTGTCTCTGTCTCTCTCTCCCTTTCTTTTTCTTTCCTTCTCTCTTCCTCCTTCTCTTATTTTTCCCTCTCTCTTCTGTATCTCTCTTTTCCTTTCTCCCTTCTCTCCCTCTACCCCAACCCCTATTTTCTGTATTTCCAAACAGTGGTTTGGAAGAAACAGAGAACATACTTTATAGACTAATCATGGCATATTAGGCATCTGTTCCAGCACTGGAATGACTCTAAGGCTTTGATAAAAAATATTCTGAAGCACCTTTTAAAAAAAATCCTTTTCCAAGCACACTTCTCTGGGCTCAAAAACACCCTTAAGCAAGGAGAATTGGAAAAGCAAGCTGTAGTTTTTGCCAGGATACTGACTTTTATTAGTCATGGCTTTCATAAAATGTCAGCTTGCTAGGCCAGCCTAAGATAGCCTTGTATGTGTTTGTGCCACGCTCTCTTTTTGTCCCCTCTAGATGGCTCCACATGACTGCTTTTCTGTAATGTTGAGGGGAAGCAGGAGATGTTAGAGCTAGAAAGAAGTGAAGGGATCGGCCAGGTCAACTCCTCCAACTTGTATGTGAGGAAGTTTACACGTGAGCTCTAGAAAAGGGAAGTGATTTACCAGAGATCACACAGCAAAAAAGTGGCCAGTGAAACCTGAACTCAGATCTTCAGATACTTAGGGCCGCTAGGTGCCACAGCAGATAAAGCTCCAGGCCAGGAGTCAGGAGGACTCCTCTTCCCAAGTTCAAATCTGGCCTGAGACACTTCCTAGCTGGGTGATCCTGGGCAAGTCACTTATCCCTGCTTGCCTCAGTTTCCTCATCTGTAAAACGAGCTGGGAAAGGAGATGCAGACACTCCAGGATCTTTGCCAAGAAAAACCCCAACTTCTGATACCAAGCCACATGAAAACATTGTCATCCATTTTAACTAAAGTATAATTATGTAAAACTATCTACAACTTAGGAACCTAGGGCACTAAGAGTTAAATGACTTACTCTAGATCATACAACCAGTATATATATACATATATATACATATATATATATATATATATATATATAAAGTGCCTCAGAGAGGAACTTTATCATTTCCCCCACACTGACTTAGTGGTCCAAGTTATAGATCTCCATCCTTAGAGTAAACTTTCTCATAGGAAACTCCCTACATCAATAAAGTCATAGATCCAAACAAGCAAAACAGCCTGAAATACTTATTGCTTATATGGGGGAATAAAGAGAAAGGTAAAGACCTATTATGTGCCAGGACCTGGGCTAAGTACCTTATAATTATTATCTTATTTGTTTCTTACAACAGTCGTGGGAGGAAGATGCCATTATTATCCCCATTTTTATGATGAGAAATGTCTTCACATGAGGAACCTGAAGCAAACAAAGGTTAAGTGATTTGTCCAAATTTACATATCTAATAACTATGGGAGGCTGCATTTGAATTTGGGTCTCCCTGATTCCAGGTCCAGTGCTCAGTCTATTAAGCACCTAGCTACCTCCAGCAGCTATACATATTTCCTTATGTGTAAATATATATACAAATGTATATATTTATGCATACATATGTATGATAATTATATCATAAGTTATTTTAATTAAAAGCAAAAATAACTTTTTTTCTGTAGCTCATTAAAGTCTACAAAGTATTTTCACATCTATTATCTTATTTGAGATTATGATGTCTCAGAGAAAGAGGCAGGTCAAGTATTGTTAGTCCCATTTTATAGATGAGGCTATCGAAATTCAGAGAGGCTAAACAATTTGAAAGAGGCCCCCATGGGGAGTAAGTGATAGAATATATGCCTCCATTTTTCTCATTCATAAGTCTAATAGTTTTTCCAGTATTACTGCACATTGTAAAAGAAATTATTTTATTTAGAAAGATTTTTAAATACTTCGGATTTGATGGAATCTTGAAATCAGGAAAAGAAACAATGCCAACATAATCATTTTCTTGTAGGATTTCAACTTCTGCTCCTTCTGGATCCTTTGGATTAAGAAAAAGAAAATCTTTATTACAACCTCAAAGAACAAAAATTTTTATTTATTTGCAAGCTTGAACTTAAAATTGTATATTTCCTTATTTTTATTTTAATCATAAAATTTAAAATTGTTTTTATTGTAAATCATGATGATTTAATAATTACTAGCTTGATAAAAATTTTAAAGCATATATGTTTTCTCTACATCTCATAGAGATATTAACAAAAAGTATTATATCTCCAAAGGTCAACTTGATTCCCTCAGACAAATTCAGTCCTCAGTCACTTGCAACCTGATATACTCTATTGAAATTGTTCTTTTAAAAATTACCACCTAAATGGTCAGTCTGATTACATTTTTTCTTAGTTCTTATTCTACTTGAGCTTTTTGAAGAATTTGACACTATTGACAATCTCCTTTATCCTTGAATAATCCAAGTTAGGTTCAGAATTTAACTAGGGTAATGATGTGAATTATTGCTCAGATATCAATAATATGAAATCTGGAATCCCAAAGGGCTCACCTTATATATAAGCTTTCCTATCCTCTGGTCATGATTTAATATTCATAATATGAATGTTTTAAACGTACTTTATTTATTGGTTTATTGAACCATTAGAAAAAGTACACATTGGAGAAAAGGTTAAGCAGTCTACAGAGACTCATCTGCCTGTAGTTTTCTCCCCCAAACTTCCTCCTCCTTATTCTCTCAGTTCTTTGGATGTGGCACAATGTGACCAAACCTTCAGATCACGGAAAGGGAATTGGTGTGATTATGTTTAAGACCCTAGTTCAGAATCCTAAACTGTACCAGGAGAAATCATGGAGAGAATGATAGTCTTCTACACTTTGCTCATCAACTGACAAACTTCTCATTACTTACTAGCTCTTCTCTCACTCCAAAGTCCAATTTTCTTGCCATTATGTCATACTGTCATCTAACTAAATAACTGATTCCTTCCAATAGAGATCACAGATTTAGTTCAACTAACCTTGAAAATAGTGCCTCTCCCATTAGTACAGTGGCTATTGAATTTGGTATTGAACCATGTACTTTGAGCTAACAAGCAATGTCTATGACAGTAAGGGTCAATGTCTTCTCTTGGGAATGTGAGGAAATGGTACAGTGCAAAGAGTACTGGGCAAGGAATCAGAAGTCCTGGATTTGAATCCCTGTTCTTTCATTGATTACCTATGTGATCTCAGACAAGTCACTTATACTATGTGTGTAAATTTTTATTTTTTTAATCTTCAGAGTATTTGACTTATATGATAAGATCCCTTCCTATTCTAATAATCCCCAAATCTATGAAACTCTATAAAAAACCACTGGATCACAGAATCATAGCACTGGAAGAAACAGAATTGGAAGGAATAGTCAAGATTATCTGATCCAACTAGTGCTTGATGCCCTCTTAAAAAAAACCAACAAATAGTCATACAGCCTTCAGTTAGATACTTCTAGGAAAGATAAACCAAGTGCCTCCTGTTGAAACCTGTATATGTGTGCCCATGTGTATATTTACATGTATTATATGCATGGATATATGTTTGTATATACACAAATATTTTGTGCAGAGGGACAACTAGGTGATGCAGTAGATAAACTCCCCACCCTATCAGCTGACGATCTTGTCTTATATTTCACTGAAAAAAAATGGAGGTGATTCACAGAGACTTTCCTCTTTTCCCCTTCTCTACATCACTCAAGCATCATCCTCACTACCTCCTCACTCACAATATGGAGTCTCATATGAAGAGGTAGCCCTTCTTTTTCCCAAGACAAACTCCATTATATTCATCCTTGATGTCGTATCTTCCCATCTCCTCCAGCAAATTTCTCCCTCTTTCATTTCTATTCTCTCTTATCATCAATCTGTTCCTATATGCTGGCTCCTTCCCTGATACTTACAAATTTGTCCACATGTCCCCCATTCTTATAAAAATACTCACTTGATCTGACTTTCCATCTAGAAAAATATCATTCTTACTTCTTGTGACAAAACTAATTCAGAAATTTGTCCTCTCACTTTTTTCCTAACAACCTTTCTTCTGCAACTTGGCTAAATCCCCACCATTCAACTGAACCTCTTCTCTCCAAATTTACCAATGATCTCTTAAGTGCTAAATCTAATGGTTTTCTCTAAATCAGAAGTTCTCAGACTTTTTTTTTATCTCATAATGCCTTTACATTCTTTAAAAATATTGAGGATCTCAAGGAGCCTTTTTTGTGTGAGTTATTTTCTGTATTAGAAATTAAGACTGATATTTTAAAAACATTTATTAATTCATTTAAAACAATAATAAACTTATTATATATCAATATAAATAGCATATTTTATGAAAAACAACTTTATCTTCCCCTAAAAAAGTAATTTAGAGAGAAAAATGGCTTTGTATGGCTTTTTTTTTTTTTTGCTTTTTGCTGAGGCAATTGAGGTTAAGTGACTTGCCCAGGGTCACACAGCTAGGGAATGTTAAGTGTCTGAGATCCAATTTGACCTCAAGTCTTCCTGACTTCAGGGCTGGTGCTCTATCCACTGCGCCACCTAGCTGCCCCTGTATGACATATTTTTGCAAGTTTTTTTTAATGTGTGGCTTAATAAAAGACCACGGAATCTCATATCTGATTTTTCATTTAATCCATTGTCATATATTGATTCAGTTAAAGTATGTGGGAAAAAAATCCAGCCTCATACAGATATATAATTGGAAAAGAGAGGAGGTTTTTATTAGGCTAATCATGTTTTAGGATTATTATGAAAATAGCTTTGACCTTGCAGACCCCTTGCAAGAATCCCAAGCATCCTAGGGAGTTCAAGACCATACTTTGAGAATTGCTAATCTAAATCCTCATCTTGACTAAATGCATTTAGCATTGCTGATCACTCTCTCCTTCTGGACACTTTTTCCTCTCAAGGTTTTAGTGGTTGCTCTCTCTTAGTTCTACTTTTCCCAGTTCCTTCATTAAATCTTCATCCAGATCATACCAGCTAATTATGTATGTTCCTTGAACTTCTGTCCTAGAACCTTTTTCTTTTTCCATCTATCTCACTTGATGATCTCCTAAGTTCCAATAAATTCAATTAGCTTGCAGACTAATGATTCCCATATTTAACCCTAGTCTTTCTCTTTAGGTTCACTGCTACATTTTCAGCTGCCTTCTGGAAATCTCAAACTGGATGTTTTATAGACATTTCAATCTCAACATGTCCAAAATAGAAATTATTCTCTTTCCCTCCAAATTCTTCCCTCTTCCAAAAACTTCCCTTTTAATATTAAGGGCACCATAATTCTCCCAGTCACCCAGGCTCAAAATGTTGGTGTTCTCTTTAACTCCTCTCTCACAGTCACCTCACATTGTCAATCAATTGCCTAATCTTGTCATTTCTACTTTTATGCTATTTCTCATATGAGACCTCTTCTCTCATATACCCCAATGCAACCTTTAACACCTCATATTTGGACTATTGAAATTACCTTTTGGTTGGTTTCCCTGCCTTGAGTCTCCCCCTATTCCAATACACATCTCACCAAACTACCAAAATGATTTACTTACTCCATCTTTCAGTTCTATTTTTTTTTCTTTCACTGATTGTCCCTTATCTCTGGAATATTCTTTCTACTTATCCCTACCTTCAGTTTCCTTGCTCTTCTTCAAGACTTCAAGTCCTACCTTCTGCAAGAGGTCTTTCCCTAGTCTCCTCACTGCTAGTTTCTTCATTCTATGATTACCTTCCATTTACATTATATATCTAATATGTCCATAATTATTCACATATTGTCTCCCCCATTAGGCCAGGAGCTCATTGAAAGCAGAGACCAGTTTTATGTCTTATTTTGTATTTTCAGAGCTTAGCCAAATTCTTGGCCTCTAGAAAGTACTCAGTAAAGGTTTGTTGATTATGAGTCTTATTACTCCTAATAGCTTATAAGCTCAGCGCATTGTACATTTGTGCATAATAGATGCTTTAATGAAAGACTTTTGAAAATTGAATGGCTTTTGATCAAGTTTAGTTACAGAAGTCTCCACCCGATTCTTGTTTCTGAAAAAGGTATTACTAAATTATTTACATGAGTAACATACTCACTATAAAAGTTAAGGTCGTTTCTCTCCGAGCTGGCTTCAATTCTTCATTCAAGGAATAAACTCTTATCTTTACTGCAAGAATAATTTGCACATTACAAAATATGTTAAATTCTATTAAATCTAACAATCAAAACCACAACTCTAGGACTGTTTGATTTCTAAAACTTTCAATCTCAAAATGCAAGTTGATCCTGCAAAAAAAAAAAGCTCAATTTAAAAAAGCCATAATACCAGATAAATTAGGAATGACAATCTGATCATTCACAATGAAAAAAATTTCTCTCAGATGATAAGGAAATACCTCATTTTATTAGAGTGTCCAAGTAGAAATCTATACAAGCAAAAAGAAGGGTGTGGGGGGAATGATACTTGAACTGTATTCTTCTCTAAGCTGATCAAAGAAGGGAGAGTACACACACATAGTTGGACAGGGTCATATATTTTACTCAATAGAAAAATAGGGGGAAGTGGAAAAAGATCCTAGAGTAAGCAATTTAATCATAATATTAAAAAATTATCAAAGTTTGCACTATTTTGTTCATGTTCTGGGAATTCTAAATTCCCCACATGGTATCAGATGATATGGCAATAGAGGAACCTTTGGGGGTTTCCTGAAAATCATATTATGTAGGCATCTACCTATTTTAACTACATATTCCTACTTAAAAGCAATGGAAAGATCAATGCTCAAAAAAGGAAAAGAAAAGAAAAAAGATCTTCTCTGCAAGATTTATTTAAATATATAGCTTATTTCATTTGAAATATGACTTGAACAGAAGAATATATCTTGAATAGAGGAATATATTTTGAAGAATATATCTACTAAGCAAAATATTGCAAAAGCTTTTGCAACTACACACCTGGATATATATGACGTTGACATTTAGTGTAACACATGTTTTAATGATATCTTCCAGGAGTCAATTTCAAGATATGAACATGAATATTTTTAGAAAACAAGTGTTTTCATTGAAAAATCTACCCTCTCTTTTTTCTCTATATAAGCAAAGAAAAGCAATTTGAAATAAATATTGTCACAGAACTATTTAAGTCAGGAATTCTTAACCTTTTACATGTTATAGACCTTTTGGCAATCTGGTGAAATTTATGGGTCCCTTCTCATAATCATGTTTTTAAATTCTTATATTTATCTTTATATTTACAAAGGAAACCAATTATATTGAAATTCAGTTTTCAATATATATATTAAGTCCATAAACCCTAGGTTCTTAATCTAGTTTGGGGCACCTAGGTGGTGCAGTGGATAGAGCACCAGTCTGAAGTCAGAAGGACCTAAGTTAAAATCTGGTTTCAGACAGTTAACATTTCTTAGCTGTATGACCCTGGGAAAGTCACTTAACCCTAATTGCCTCAGCAAAAAAGAAGAAGAAGAAGAAGAAGAAGAAGAAGAAGAAGAAGAAGAAGAAGCAGCATCCTTGGTTTAAAGAAATGTTTCCCCTTTTAAAATCCTATCAATATACCTCATTAGCTGCTTAGAACATGGAAAAGTGAATGAACTTGGCCAAGATCATGCAACCAGGATTGTCAGAAATAAAACTTGAATTCAGATCTTCCCAGGTCAAAAACCAGTCACTATTTATGAACCATAGGTTCATTTTGTCTCTACAAGTCAAACTTGTATCTGCTCTGATCAAACTACCCCTGAAGTATTGCATTCAGTTCTGAATGTCAGATTTCAGGAAGTACATTGAAAACTGGAAACCTATCAAAAGTAATGGGACCTCATGGAGAGAAGACTGAAGATGATGTCATCCTAGGATATGGTTTTTTAATCAAAAGAAAAAAGATATTGGAGGGAGAGATGGACGGTACTGTTGTCTTTAAATATTTGAAGTATATGGAAGAGCTATACATTGATCCTAGAGGGCAGAACTAAGGGCAAAGAATGGAAGTTATCAAGGAAATAGGCTTTAAGTGGATTTTAGTGAAAAAAAATTTTTTTTAATAATATGAGCCATTTAAAAGTCAGATGAGTTCCAAAAGGAGTGAATTCATCATTTGAAGGCTTCAGGGTTAGACAGGTTAGAAATTCAGGACTTCTTAAATTTTTTCCACTCACCCTCCTTTTTTGCCTGAGAAATATTTTCATAAATCCAGATATATAGGTATAAAAAATATACAAATCATTTACTGATAATAAATCATAATGTTGTGACCTCCACATTCTATTATAAGACCCCATATGGGGTCATGAACTACAATTTACAAAGCTGGAATTTAGGTAATCTCTTGCAAAATATGTTGGAAAGGATTTTTTTTCAGGTTTAGCTAAGACCTGCATCCCTTTAGATCCATTTCCTAACTTTCAGAAAATCTATGAGTTACCAAGAATGAAAACAGTGCCCTCATAAGACTAGTTTATGTCGGAACTAAAAATACTATGAGTAATGAGCAATTTTTAAGAATGATGTAATTTTTTTCTAGGCAGAAAAGAATAGTTGGTATTTTACCTGACTGATCAGGGGTATAAATGGGCTTGTCCGTCTGAATGAACAGAAATCCATTCTCATAGGTTAAAGGTATTCTTTTCTCTCTTGTAAAGTGGGGAGATACAACTTCTAAATATACATAAGAAACCATATTTCCTCTGCTAGATAAATCTCTTGGCTGAATCTGAAACAGAAGTATGGAGAGAGAATGTAAAATAATCTCAAAGTGGTTAAAGATCCTTAAAATACCTTTCTATCTGTGTCACTTTGAAGAGTACTAGAAGGGTACAGCCCTAGAAAAGAGGAAAATAGTCATCAGAAACCAGTACTGACTCAGCCAGCTCCTAGTTATGAGACTTCAAAAAAGTTACAACTGTAACTTCAGTTTAGTTCCCATATAGAATAATAATAATAATAATAATAACAGTAATCATTTAATCATCATCATCATCTACCTGACTCAAAAGGAATCATGCATGAAAGTCTGATGGCAACTTGTGCTATATACATGTGAATTCTTATTCTTCTCAAAGTAAACAATATACAGGTAAATAAATTTTCTCCATAATTATTGTGTTACCTTGAAATGGTTACACTTTTGAGATAATAAAAGTAAAATATTTTCTATGTAATGCACTATATAAGTATTAGTTATTGGCATTGAATTTTAAAGTCCAGTATCTACCATCTTCATACTTCATGGATATGTTCTAGTTCTCAATTATATTTTAAGTTTTTTCTATATTAGATGCAATTGTCATTTTGAAAGTCTATTTTAGACATGAATGAATAAGTTAAGTTATATGACATGTTTCTCAAATTATTTGGTGATCTCAAATGGAAATACATATTTTCTCTTTGCAAGTGTCAATATTAAAACCATGTCAGAATTTGATTTAAAAAAAAAACTAACATTTTTATAGAGGAGTTGAGTTTACAGAGCACTAGAACTGGAGTTTCAAACACCTGAGTTAAAATCCAATTCCAAATGCCTACTACTTGTATGACCCTGAGTAAGTCATTTAATCTCTACCTCAGTTTCCTCATCTATAAAATAGATAATAATAATATTCACTTCTCTTTAATGTTGTTGGGAGGATAAAATGAGATATTTGGAAAGCACTTCACAAACTTTAAAATGCTATATAAATGCTGACTATTGTCATCCTTGTTAAAGCATTTTAAGGTTTACAAAACAGTTTTCTCATAACAATCCTGGGAGATAAGTAATATAGTATTATCATCTCAGTTTTATAGATTAGAAAATTTAAGCTTGAAGATTTTAAATGATTTGCCCACAGAATTGTTGGATGTGGGACTGAAACCGAGCTCTTTTGTCTCCCAAACACTCTTCATTCTATGTCAAACTGCTTTTTGCTCTATATTTGTAAAAGTAGACAAAGTGTTCTTTGAAGACATACAATTAAGGGTGCAGAGTTCTGGAACTTGTTTTCTGGGGATAAATTCACTTTTGCAGAGGAATAAGTGAATTTTTTATCTGGAAAGCTTTTAATGGAGATGGTAGCATCAAATGCTTCTGTATATCCATGAGCTTGAATTACAACATTTTCAGATGCTCCAACATGAAATACTTTTGCTGCTGAAATGATGTATCTGTTAGAACAATAAAAGAGATGAGTCAATTTCTGTATAGTCCAAGCTTTCTGATTATTTTTTAAATATTGGAGATATTTAAAATCAATATATTTTCTTAATTCTGAGTATAAGTAAACATACTTTTAAAACTTTTTTCTTGTTTTGTATCATTTTTTTTTCTTTTGCAACATAGCTCATATGGAAATAGGTTTTATTTGACTTCACATCATATTCTTGAAAAAAATTGAGATATCGAACTTTCTAGTTCTAGTTTTTACAATTTCACTTTCAATGTATTGATCAATTGTATTGATTCCCCTCTTCCTTTTTTTTCTTTAAAAATACTATTTGTAAAAAAAAAAAAAATACTATTTGTTACCTCAGATGGTTCTCCAGAAAGGGATGGTGGTGGATTACTGGCAAACATAAAAACTAAGATATCAATAAAAACTTATTTCAAATTAAATATAATGACTTGGGATTTTTCAAACTACCTCAGATAAGGAGGGGTTCCTAATTACTACTAAAGGACATTATACAATTGTTTAAAATATTCTGAAAAACAAAATAAATTTTAATTTACTGCTATGCAGAATTGTATCTAGAGTATAGCAATTGAACTCAAATTTATGCTTCAGGTTATCTTCTCTTCCACCTATCCCTCGCTATGCAAGGAGAATATTTTTTTTTAATGACAACCCATCATACCTGAAGTTCATAGTCAACATTTAGTTCATAAATCCCATATCTTCTTTCTATACTTCCCCCTCATTATCACTAAGACAAATCTTCTACTTCTATAAATATATGTTAGTTTTACCTGTTGGCTCAGATCAAAATCATAGAAATCTAATCTAAAGCTAGAAGGGTAATGGTCATCTCAGACGCTCCTTATATAGATTAAGAAATTAAAGTGAAACATATGAAGCAGTTTGTTCTTGGTCACAATTAGGAGTTGGTAGCAAGATTGGGCCTGGAACCCAGGTTTCTCCATTTACAAATCAATATGCATTATTTTTACTTACGTCTGCTCCTGTCCCCAGCTTCTTCTAAAGCAGATTAAAATGCAGATTATTCTTAAAATGTCCATATTGGTGAGCAGCGGAAAACCATTGGTGCCGCCTTTCATGAAAGTGACTCAACCCTGATTTGACTCAATTCTGCTGCTAGTGTTTTGGACCTCAGTCACTGGGTTAATTATTAATGTGAGATAGAAAACTCTAAGAGGGTTCTTAAACTTCTCCATGAACTGATTTGATGTTCAAAGGTAACATTAGGAGGGCTGTTGGAATTTCCAGTTTGAGAAACTTGATTTTGTTTGGAAGAAGGACCCTAAGAAAAAATCTAGCACTAAGGAGATTGGATCAAAATTAGACCTAGGCCTTGCTTCCCCGAAGGCTGGTCTGTTTTGAACTGATCTGTGAGGGTGAGGATGAGTCAAGCCTGGTATTTTGAGAGGTGGAGTCTAGTTGGGGAGTGGGAAGAGGAAGCAAAGGACATAGTTGTACCCTTGCTGTCCCTCATAGGTACCAGTCTTTTATCTGTCAAGTTAAAACCAAGGGGAACAGCAGATGCCCAGTGGAGTGAGCTAAGTCCAGTTTCTATATAAAGGAAGCCACTAGGAGGGAATATAAAACTGTTCTCCCACCCTCCATTCAAAAGAAAAGAGGAGACTGAGGGACATGGTGTCAATCAGGGCTTGAGTTAAACAACATGCTAGAGAGTTTAGAAGTAATGAGCTTATCCTGGGAGGGGTATCTTGTTCTGTGGAGTTGGACCAGGCAAGGCAGCAGATGCAAAGTAGATTAATAAGTGGAATCATGATATGTGTGTCTATGTGTATGTGTAAATATATACATAAATATGACTTGTGTTGTATATATGTTGTCTAGGGGATGAAGGTTCACATTAAAAAATCTCTCTCTTGTTTTGAAGTAAGTTTGAAGATGAAGGATTTCTCTATTGTACATGCCCTGAAGTAAGTGTTCCAGGCCTCCACATGAATTAGAATCAGGCAGGTCATATTACACATGCTCTAAGGACTGTATTCTCATTAGTCAGTCTTCCCATTATATGTCTCTGTTTAAGACTATATCTGTTGTTGTATATGTATATGTGTGTGTTACATAAAACATGTAAAATACATATACATATATACACATATATACATTCTCTGTCATTGGAGCTACACAGGCTCTACAATCATTTTTGGAGTATGGTGAAAAAGAGATTGAATGATACTTTGGTGGGATGACCTGTCAAAAGTCCTTTACATTCTTAAATTCAATGATTCTTTCTTTGGAAAATATATAATCTATATTGGAATAATATAATATCTATGTAACCTACATATTTATAATTTTTTGAGTAAAAATGGCATTTGAGAAGTACGATGGTTTAGTGGATAGAGGCTCGGATTTAAAATCATAAAACCTGGCTTCAGGTCCCACTTCTGACACATATCAACTGTCTAATCCTAAGCAGATAAACTTGCCCCATGCAATATTCTAAGATGATATATTGCAGAACAGTTACTGATATAAGTTGGCATAAGGAGTTTCATTCTGTATGCCAATGAAATCTCAGGTCCAAATTTTTTTAAAAAATAGATATATCCCAGTATTTTTGGTTTTTTTTTTAAATAATGAGTTTACACTGCTACCTTCTACCAAACTGAGCTATTTGTTTCTCCACATGTTTTTCTGCCTCTTTACTTTGGCTTACACTGACCTTTAAAAAATAGATATATCCTAGTATTTTAGGTGTTTTTTTTAAATAATGAGGTTACACTATTACCTTTCACCAAACTGGGCTATTTGCTTTTCTACATGTTTTTGTGCTTCTTTACTTTATCTTACACTGATCCTCAGACCTTACATCTCTCAATTCTTTGTGTTAGATTTTGACATTCTTTAGGGCCCAATTAAAATGAAACCTCCTACATAAAGTCTTACCTGAAGCCCCTAATCAGCAAAGACAGAAAATGCCTTATACTATACAGTATTATATTAATGCTTATAGGACAACCTTTAAGTTGTCTGACAATGTTCACTTTATTTTCAAAAACAAATCTGTAGAATGATTAAGCTGTGTTGCGTAAGATGGAGCAAGTTAAAACAAATAGATGAGCTTTGCAATCATTTTCGGGAAAAGAACTCTATGATGGAGAAGGCACTCAAATCAGCAAGGCTAATATTTGCATTTTAAGTAGAACGGAAAAGAAATTTGAGTTTCCTTATGACACAGGGAAAATACATAGGAACTTTATTGACCAATGTAAGCACATTTTGGGGGGGGGTAAGGCAATTGGAGTTAAATGACTTGCCTAGGCTAGGGTCACACAGCTAGTAAGTATTAAGTATCTGGGGCTGAATTTGAACTCAGATCCTCCTAACTTCAGGGACAGTGAACTCTCCACTGCACCACCTAGCTGCCCTGAGTCCTCACTTAAAATGAAATTTAGCAAAATGCATTTTTGACTGTATTTTGATACTCAAATGATTTCTCATCTATTAAGTTTGCATCAGTCAGTAGCATGTCATTGGATCTGAGTTTTCTTGTATAGTTAGGGAGTGAAGCATTCTCAGGGGAAAAAATTCACAAGAGACTTAAATTTTTCAGTCAGGGTACCTGAGTTCAAATCCAGTTTCTACCACTTGCTATGTGGGTTGACTTCAGGTTCTTCATCTACAAAAGAAGGGGTGCAATAGTAACATCCCTTCTAGTGGCAAACTTGTGAACCTCCTCAGGACCACAACATAGTAAGATATGGAGTCATTGACATTTAGGGATGCCTGGGTTCCATTAACAATTTCCTGCTGCCCCCAGTTACATTTAAATTTGTCCCATAACTATTTCTGGAGTCCCATTAGTTTGTGACTATAACCTAATACCTTTTACTTTATAGATTTTGCATCTTATTTAGAAGATTTTATTTTTAAATTATAGAATCTGAGTTAAAAGGACCCTTGAGATTATTTAATCCAACTATCCTGTCTATTTGCCCAATGCAGGAATCAATGGTCAACTAGTCTCTTTGTTTTAAGATCTCTACTTATAGGCAGATCCATTTTATTTTTGAACAAGTCTAATTGCTTGGAATTTCTTATATTGTGTTGACAAGTTTAGTTTTTATAATGAGTTGGAAGCCTTCTGAGAACTTAATGGTCCAGCTCTCCTCTCCAGAGCCAAAAAAAAAAAAAAAAAAAAAACCCAAACCAACAACAACAACAACAACAAAAAAAAAAAAACTTTAAAACTCTTGCTAGATTACCATTAAAACTCTGATAACATTTTTTTTTCTTCTGGGACCATCCTGAGGCAGCTAGGTGATACAGTAGATAGAATACTGAGCTTGTAGTCAAAAAGACCTGAGTTCAAAATCCAGCTTCATATACTTACTAGTTGTATAACTCTGAGCAAATCACTTAACTTTTGTCTGCCTCAGTTCCTCAAATGTTAAATGGAAATCATTATAGCACCTACCTTACAGAGTTATTGTAAAGATTAAATTAGATAATATCTGTAAAATGCCTATATAGTAAGATTTATAAATGCTTGTTTCCTTCCCTCCTGTGGAGCACATTATAAGTTCATTCAAAAGAACATAGATGCTTAAGATAGATACCTAGATAAATATCCCTCTTTGAACCAGTTTAAATGAGCATAAGGTTCAAATGTTGCCTGCTTCTTTACCTCCATTTTCCCTTCCATTTTAAAAACTCTTCCCTTTGCCCATCTTTTTCATAAGATAATTTTTCCCATTGTTTCTTTCATTTCCCCCTTCTCCCAAGATATCCCTCTTTCACACCTTTCCATTCTTCATTTGAGATCATCTCAATGTGATAAGTCACATCCAACCTCTCTGTCTTTATAGATTCCTTCTAACTGCCCTTATAATCATAAAGTTCTTAAAGATTACATATATCATCTTCCCATTTAGGAACATAAACAATTTAACTTTACTAAACCCCCTATAATTTCTTTCATGTTTGCCTTTTTATGTTTCTCTTGAGTCTTGTGTTTTAATGTCAAATTTTCTGTTCAGCTCTGGTCTTTTCATCAGGAATGCTTAAAAATCTGTCATTAAATATCCATTTTGTCCTATAAGATTATATTCAGTTTTACTGAGCAAGTTATTTTTGTTTGTCTTGTCTTCTAGAATATTTTATTCTAAGCGCTCTACTCCTTTATAGTAGCAGATGCTAAATCTTGTCTGATCTTGACTGTGGCTATATGGCATTTGAATTGTTTCTTTCTGGCTGCCTGCAATATTTCTTCTGGGATTTGTGTGTAATATTCCTGGGAATTTTCATTTGGCACCTCTTTCAGGAGGTGATTAGCATTTTTTTCTATTTACATTTTGCCCTCTGTATATAATCTATGTGCATTGTTCTATACATACTTCTATTTATCAATTCTTTCTCTGAATGCAGATAACATCTTTCTTCATATATCCTTTATAGTTAATTTGCATGTTTATAATACTCAAATACCTTATTTGCTCAAAATGGCTCTTAAAACCATATTGCTATTACTTTAAGCAACATTCTCTTGGTTATGCTCATTTTGCTATTCATTATTTCATGCAAGTTTTTCCAAAGTTACTGAGCTCATCATTTCTTACAACACAGTAGTATTCCAGTCCAATCATATACCACAACTTATTCAGCCATTCCTCAATTGATGAGCATATCTGCAGTTTGACTCTTTGCAAACACAAAGAGCTGCTATAAACATTTTAGAACATAGTTAGAACATATATAGGTTCTTTTACTTTTTCCCCAATCATCCTTAAAAACAGACCAAGAAGTAGTACTGCCGGTTCAAGGGGTATAAGTAATTTAATAACTCTTTGGGCATAATTCCCAACTGCTCTTCAGAATGGTTGGGTAAGTTCACAATTCTACCAACAATGATTATGTCCCAATTTTTCTGTATCCTCTTAAACATTTATTGCTTTCCCCTTCTATCATATAACCTTCATCAAGGTTAATAGGTATAAAATGATATCTCAAGGGTCTTTTTAATTTGCATTTCTCTAATCAATAATGATTTAAAGCATTTTTTCATATGACTATAAATTATTTTGATTTCTTCATTGGAAAATTGCCTATTCATATCCATTGACCATGTATCAAATGAGGAATGATTCATGTTCTTATAGACTTGACAAAGTTCTTAATATATTTGAGATAGAGACCTTTTATGATAAACTTCCTAGGAAAATTTCTCCCAACTTTCTACTTTCCTTCTGATCTTAGCTATTGCTTTATTTGTATAAAACTTTTTTAGTTTAATGTAATCAAAAGTATCCATTTTACACTTCACACTGTTTTCTCTCTCGTTTATTAATAAATTGTTTGCATATCCATAAGACTGATAATGTTCCATATTCTTCCAATTTTCTAGTTAAATTTCTCTATATCTAGAACATGTATTCATTTTGACTTTATCTTGAAAAATGGTTTAAGATATTGGTCTATGCAATTTAGAACTATGCTCAAAAAGTTATCAAACTGTGCATACTCTTTGAGACCCAGCAGCATTTCTACTGGGCCTATATCCCAAAAAAATCTTAAAGGAAAGGGCCCCACATGTGCAAGAATGTTTGTGGCAGCCCTTTTTGTAGTGGCTAGAAACTGAAAACTGAATGGATGCCCATTAATTGAGAATGGCTGAACAAATTATGGTATATGAATGTTATGGAATATTATTGTTCTGTAAGAAACGACCAGCAGGATGATTCCAGAGAGGCCTGGAGAGACTTGCATGAACTGATGCTGAGTGAAATGAGCAGAACCAGGAGATCATTATACATGGCAACAATAAGATTATACGATGATCAATTCTACCCTAGTTCCAATTGTTCAGTGATGATGAGAGCCTTGTACACCCAGAGAGAGGCCTGTGGGAATTGAATGTGGTTCACAACATAGAATTTTCACTCTTTTTGTTGTTGTTTACTTGTATTTTATTTTGCTTCTCTTTTATTTATTTTGCTAGCTTGATTTAATTTTTTTTGTGCAGCATGATAATTGTATAAATACATATGCATATACTGGATTTAACATATATTTCTACCATGTTTAACATATATTGGACTATTTGCCATCTAGGGGAAGGCATGGGGGGAAGGGTAAGAAAATTGGAACACAGGGTTTTGCAGGGGCAAAGTAAATCTTATTTGATCATAATGTATAATCATTGTAATATTGTTGTAATCTTTAAACTAGTATTTTAATTAGAATTTTTGCAACTATATTCATAAATGAAGTTGGTCTATAACTTTCTTTTTCTGTTTTTACTCTTCCTGATTTAGGTATCAGTATCTATTTGTTTTATAAAAGAATCCCTTCTTTACCTATTATTCAAAATAATTTAATATTGAAATTGGTTGATCTTTAAATGTTTGGTAGAATTCACTTGTAAATCCATCTAGCCTTGGTGCTTTTCTCTTAGAAAGTTCATTTATGGCTTACTCAATTTCCTTTTTTTTTTAAATTAATTAACTTATTTTTTATTTGCAAAACATATATATATGGGTAATTCTTCAACATTAACCCTTACAAAGCTTTCTGTTACAAATTTTTGCCCCCTACTCCCCATCCCTCCCCTAGATGACAGGATATCCACTACATGTTAATTATGTTAAAATACTTGACAAATCAAATATATGTATACATATTTCCACACTTACTGTTGTCCAAGAAAAATCATATCTACAAGAAAGAAATATCAAATAAAGGAAACACAATGCAAGCAAACATCAATCGAGAACATGAAAATGTTATTCAATTTCCTTTTCTAAAATAAGTCTATTTAGATATTCTATTTCCTCTTCTGCTAATCTAGATGATTTGTATTTTTGTAAATATTCTTCTATTTCACTTAAATTGTTAAATTTATTGGTATGCAATTGTATAAAATAACTCCTTATAGTTGCTTCAATTTCATCTTTGTTAGTGGTATATTCACCCTTTTCAATTTTGATACTAGTAATTTGGTTTTCTTCTTTCTCTTTTTTAATCAAACTAACCAATTGTTTATTTTATTTAAAATTTTATTGATCTCATCTTTGATTTTTAGGATTTGTAATTTAGTGTTTAATTGGGAAATTTTAGTTTGTTCTTTTTCTAGTTTTTAAAATTGCATTCCCAATTAATTAGTCTGTTCTTTGTCTATTTCATTGATGTAGACATTTAGTGATATAAATTTTCTTCTAATCACTGCTTTTGTTATATTCCATAAATTTTGATGTGCTGTCTCATTATTATAATTTTCTTTAATAAAATTGTTTCTATGATTTGTTCTTTAATTCACTCATTCTTTAAGATTAGGTTGTTTAATCTCCAATTAGTTTTTAGTCTGTTTCCTTGCTCCCTCATAAAATATAATTTTATTGTATGTATCTTAAAAGGATACTTTTTAATATTTCTGCTTTTCTGCTTTTAACTATAAAATGTTATGTACTGATATATGATCAATCTTGATAAAGTTACCATGAACTGCTGAGAAAAAAAAAAGCTGTTTTCCTTTATATTTCATTCAACTCTCTCTAGTTTTCTCATATCAAGTTTATCTAGATTTATTCAATTCTGAGAGGGAAAATTAAAGTCTCCTACCATTATAGTACTACTAGCTATCTCCACCTGCAATTCATTTAACTTTTAAAAAAAAATTGGATGCTATAATATTTGGTGCACATAGGTTGATTTTCTTGTCTATGATACCTTTTATCAAAATGAAGTTATCCCGTTTATCTTTTTTAGTTAAATCTATTTTAGCCATAATTTTGACATAATAATTGCTACCGCTTTTATTTTAGCTTTCAGGAAATTGAGGCAGACAATGCTTACATAACTTGCCTTGTAGTTTGTCCTTTGTTCTCAAAGAGGACCATGATATGAGGGAGATGATTCCATGACCTGCAAGTGAAGGATTTAAGTGACAGAGTGCTGTGCAGGGTCACCTGCCTCACCTTCCCTTCCAGAGCCATCTGAGTCCAGTAGGAAGATATAAATCAAGATGTCTGGAAATGCGCCTGAATGAAATGGGAGACCTTGGACTTTTTAAGCTAAGGTTTTCAACAAGTCTCAGTTCGACTGAGGCTACACCCATTCAGTGATTAAGGCTTCATAGCAATTGGGACAAAAAAATTCCTCTTACCTAGACCAAAAAAAAAAAAAAAAAAACCTGTAAATAATGGATCAGGAAAACTCTTGTGTAGGAGATAATTTTTATGATGGGCAAAAGTGCTTTCCAGGGATAGATTGTGAATGTAGGTAGGGAGACAGAAGATAGAATGTTGAGCTGGAAATAGCTAGATTATAGAGATGGAATATATGTTTAGTTTCATATTAAGAATTACAGGATTAATTCCAGAGACAAAAGCAGAAGGTTGTTTTTTTTTTTTTAAATAAGTATAATTTAATGAATGTCAGTACTACTTAAAGAAGCAATAGAGAGAGAGTTCGGTCAAATACTGAATTTTTGAGGTTCCAGAATCCTGCCTCAGTTACCACTTCTGCAAACCTAAATAAAACATTTAACCTGTCTTGAAACTGAATTTCATCATCTATAAAATGAACATAATAAAAATACCTTTCTCGTGAAGTTGTTTTCAGAATAAAATATAAGCCTATTGTATGTAATTGTGATCTCAATTACGTGAATGTGCATGTGATCTTCAGCCAGGAAGATTGCAACCAACCCATGTCTCACCAAAATTGTCCTTGTGTTCCCACAATTCACCACAGAAATTCTATCTAACTCACTGGGTGAAGGGAAAGAAAATGAACTTCCTTATTTTCTCTTTACATCCTTCATTAATATGTTCATTCCTTAATGAATCAGCAGTTAAGTTAGAGATTACAGATAGGCTATAAAACTACAAGATTCTTAGAAATGTCTGCCCCTTTTCTCACACTTTGTTGTTTCTATCGCTAATGTGGAAGCATCATTTTGTATTTTTCTTTGTTTCATGGATTTCCCTCCATGACTAATGCAATCATCACCAAATGACCATCCTATTGAGCATTATTGAGCATACCTAGTTAAATTGGTCCTCAAAAAGCAGATTCAGTCTGCTGCCAGAACCATACTAAAAGACTTTCCAGCACGTTGGAAAATGCCTGAACTGTGACACTAAAAACATAGCCTTTGAGAATTAAAAGTAACCTCTATGCCACAAAGAGGTATCAGAATACAGTTTTGTGGATGTTGTAATCATTAAAATGCAATGTTATTTTTCTTATTATTATGATATTCTTAAAATGATGCTTCCATTGTGTGTTATACTTATTTAATTAAGAAACAAAAACAATAAGGAATTCAACTAATATCTTCATTAAACTTTCTGTCACTGAAATGAATAGATATTACTTTCATAGGCATGCTTAGGTACTCTTTAAACCAATAGTTCTTAATTTGGAATTTTTGAATCTATTTCAGGAGGGAAATGAAATTGAATGGGTAGGAAATTGCATCTTTATTTCAACAATTCTGGTTTTAATCTTATGTATTTTATTTTACGCATTTAAAGATTTTTCTTTTTCTGAGGAGTCTATGCATTTCATCAGATTGCCAAAGAAATGCAAAAGGTTAAAAACTCCTGATCTTAACAGATGTAGACCACAGTCCATCATAAATTAATACAAGTTCTTCATGAGTTGTTCTTACACCATCTAGTGGCTAGCTTTCTCATACTAGAAGTTCAAGTTGTTTCTATTTTTAAAATAAAACACAAACTTCAAGCTAAGTTCTAAAGTTATCTTACAATTTTTACTTATAAAAATGAGAGTTTCTGGAAATAATCAGTTAATTAAATCAAAATTCTAAATTGAAGGTTTTGAATTGATGTATATTTTTTCCCACTGAAAAAGGATTATTTAACACTGTATTTGACTCATCAGAAGTATAAATAGGCTTGTCTGTCTGAATGAAAAGATAGCCATTCTTGTAGCTTAATGGTATTCTTTTTTCTTTTGTATAATGGTTAGATACAACATGCATACATACATATATGTATGTGTGTGTGTGAAACTGAATTTCCTTTTCCAAACAAATCTATGGGCTATATCTTTTTGATTTTTAAAAATATGGAAAATAAAAAAAGAATCCTCAAGCAGTCAAACATTTTTTAAAAACATGTATGTTTTGGTTTTACATTATTGTACATCTATAACTTATATGAGATTGCTGGCTCTCTTGGGAAGAAGTAGAAAGGGGAAGGAAGGAGAAAAATTTGGAACTCAAAATCTTTCAGAAAATGAATGCTAAAAATTTCCTTTCCATGTAATTGGAAAAAATAAAACACAATTTTAGAATATGTATGTTTGAATAGTAATTTATTATAACAAGAGGCTTGATGGAATAGTGGAGAGAGCACTGAACTAGAAATCAAGGGACCCAGGTCCTACTACTTGTTCTGATGCTTATTAGCTGCATTGATACCATATAGATTCAAAGATATGGATTTGAGAGGGAACTTAGAAGCCTTCTGGTCCAATCCTGTTATTTTACAGATGAGGAAATTAAAATCTAGAAAAATTAAAACATTGCTTAAGTTGCATAGGTAGTTATAGAATTCAAACCCAGATGCTCTGATTCTGAACTACAGCTCTCTTTTTTTTTGTATCATCTTCTGAGCTTCAGTTTCTGCATCTATAAAATGGTAATTATGATATACTTCCTTCTAGGCTTGTTGTGTAGATGAAATAAGAAATAATTATGGGAGGCTAATTGTGAATGTAAAGTGTTCAACAAATATAAGTTTCTATTTTCTGGGGAAATGAGTGTTAAAGTTACTTCTGCCTTGCTTACCACTATTAACTGAAATAGTTCCAAGTGTTGGTGGTTTAATTTTGAATGCAAGTCTCTAATAACTTTGTACTCCAGTAACATTTTCCATTTTCAAAGTAAACTTTAAAATTCATTTATATTGTTCCATCATCAGTCCCATTTAATATTTCTACTTCTTTAGCAAAATTGGATTTAGTGCAGTTATATGATATTTGGGTAATGTTTAGTAGTTGTCTTATTATATAATAGTGTAAATTATCTATTTTGATCTCACTGGAAATATATCAACATTCCAATAATGTCTGTATTTTATTGAAATAGTTTGTATATGTAAAATGAAAAGCTATACTCTCAAATTATACTATTATGATTGTGGAGTTTTGGAACTTATTTTCTAGAGATAGATTCACAATGGAAGATGAAACTAAGTCCTTTACCAACTTTTATAGAGCTTCAAATGTTTCTGTTTATTCACCAGTTTGATTTACAAAATTCTTAATTATTTTTGGTGCCAAAACAACTTATCTCTTGAAAGAATAGAAATGACAGGTCAACTTCTGTATATTTCATACTCTTTGAAACTTTTTTTTGCTTTTAGAGATATTCAAAATCAAGGCATTCTCTTCATGTCATGTGAGTTGTTTTTTGTTTTTTCTTGTCACTACTAACTAGTATGGCACAGTGGATAGAGTGCTGTACTTGGGGTTAGGAAGATCTGAGTTGAAATTCTGCCTCACACATTTGCTGGTTGTGTGTCCCTAAAAAAGTCACTTAACCTCTATAAGCCTCAGTTTCATCTGTAAAATAAGGATAACAACAGCAATTATTTCCCTTGGTTGTTATGAGGATCCAAAGAGATAACATATGTAAGACACACCATAAATGTTGCTGCTATTATCAGAATCAATTTAGTTTTAAACAAAAGCAACTCTCAGGTGGCTACCAGAAAGATTTTAGTTTGAAAAGACCTCTGGGGGAGGGATGAAAGGACAAAAACCAAGTGAGCAGAAGCTTGGAAAATGGTTGTTAAATCATAAATATATTTTAGTATCAATGATGGAATAGATGTAGTGGATAATGTTAGTCTTGGACTCAGGAAGATACCTGGGTTCAAATCCTATCTCTGTCACTTCACTCTCTATATAACTTTAGGCAAGTCAATTAATCTTCTAGGGGTTGTTTCCTAATCAGTAAAATGAAGAGATTGGACTCATGATCTCTAAACTCCTTTTGGCTCTAAATATAATACTATGATCCTATGAATGAACTGGGAAATTTCATACTGTCTCAACAGATGTTCAAATAGCTTCTAGAGAATGGTATTGAAACATTTTAAAAATAGTGTACAATAATGCATTATGCTTTTCTCTTATAATGAGCTACCCATAAGTTATGGCATGGGCACATTAACTTTTGGCCCTGAGTTTTATAATTTCTAAGATCATTGTGCCTTCTTCTATCTTCTGTCTGTTACTCTTATCATCAAAGGAAAAAATCTGCTTTTACACATATTTCTGATATGGAAGAAATCACTAAAGCCTGCTGATTGGATTCACTAAAGATTTAGTCTATCTGATTTCAACTAGGATCTCACAGTAGTGTGGTAATCCTTCTCCTATCTAAACCAATTCTTTATTCCATTCACCGTGACAACTCTTTCAAAACTTCTCATCCCTCAAGCCCCTCACAAATACCTCTTCCCTGTCCTTCTCAGCCAAGGATCTCACATCATACTTTAGTGGAAAAAAATTGAGGTTATTAGCTGTAAGTTCCTTCATCTCAATTTCTCATCATTTTACATCCCTTTTATGCAGTTCCCATCATCTCCTCCTTTACTTCCCAGACTCTGATGATGAGATACCCCTTCTTGTTTAGTCCAATACTTATATATATATATATATATATATATATATATATATATATAT
This sequence comes from Myrmecobius fasciatus, assembly GCA_023553655.1. Classification (NCBI taxonomy): domain Eukaryota; kingdom Metazoa; phylum Chordata; class Mammalia; order Dasyuromorphia; family Myrmecobiidae; genus Myrmecobius; species Myrmecobius fasciatus. The sequence continues at coordinate 183,143 of JAJPUD010004454.1, forward strand.
CCTTGATCCTGTCATGTCCTATCTTCTCCATCAGATTGCCTACCATATCATTCCCATTTTCTTTCTCTAATCTTCCATTTCTCCCTACTTCCTTGCTGCCTAGAAATATGCCTTTGTTTCCCATGTATAAAAAAGTAATAAATAAATAAAATAAAAAATCCTCACTTGATCGGAGAATTTCTGCTAGCTATAGCCCTATATTCCTCCTTCCCTTCTCAGCCAAACTCCCTGGGAGGAGGTGTGTGTGTGTGGCGGGGGGCAATCTATGTTTGGTTTCTGTTTTCTCTCACTGTCTTCTGAATACTGTCTTCTAACCTCATAATTTAACTGAAATTGCTCTTTTCAAAGTTATCGATGGTTTCTTAATTGCTAAATATAATATCTTAATCCTGCTTGGCTTCTATGCTACCTTAGCACTCAGCATTGGAGAATTCATACTGGAGAGAAACCTTATGAATGTGATGAATATGGGAAGGTTTTCAGACAAGAGTTACATTTTAATCTACATCACAATTAATACCAGAGAGAAATCTTATGGGTGTAAAGAATGTGGAAAGACTTTCAGATGGAAATCAGAACTTATTCTACATCAGAGAGTTCATATTGATGAGAAATCATGAATGTAAAAAATGTGGGGATGCCTTTAGCCACAGGTAAAAATTTACTCTTCATCAGAGAATTCACACTAGAGAAAAACACTTTTTTAAAAATAACCTTTTGCAATTTGGAGCTATGCTCAAAGAGTTATCAAACAGTGCATACCCTTTGACCCAGCAGTGTTTCTACTGGGCCTATATCCCAAAGAGATTTTTAAGGAGGGAAAGGGCCCCACATGTGCAAAAATGTTTGTGGCAGCCCTTTTTGTAGTGGCAAGAAACTGGAAATTGAAAAGATGCCCATCAATTGGAGAATGGCTGAATAAATTATGGTATATGAATGTTATGGAATATTATTGTTCTGTAAGAAATGACCAACAAGAGGATTTCAGAGAGGATTGGAGAGACTTGCATGAACTGATGCTGAGTGAAATCAGCAGAACCAGGAGAACATTATACACAGCAACAAGACTATACGATGATCAATTTTGATGGACATGGTTCTCTTCAACAATGATGTGATTCAAACCAGTTGTGCTGCGATGAAGATAGTCATATACATCCAGAGAGAGGCCTGTGGGAACTGAGAGTGAACCACAACACAGCATTTTAACGCTTTCTGTGAATATTTCCATGCATTCTGTTTTCCTTCTTAGGTTGTCTTTTTTCTCCTTCTCTTTCTAGATCTGATGTTTCTTGTGCAGTAAGATAACTGTATAGATATGTATACATGTATTGTACTTGTCATATAATTTATCCTATCTAGCATGTATTAGATTACCTGTCATCTAGGGGTGGGGGGCGGGGGGAGGGAAAGGAAAAGCTTGGGGAAAAAAAAGTTTTCTAGCAAAGGTCAATGTTGAAAGGTCATTCATATGTTTTGCAAATAAAAAGCTTTATTATTAAAAAAATTAAAAAAAATTAAAAAAAAATAAAAAAATAAAAATAACCTTTTGTTGTTGAGCACCTTTTATGTACTTTGATGATACTGCTCCTCTCTTGGTTCTCCAGTTTTTTGACTTTCAGTTTCCTTTAATGGAGACCTCATCTATGTCACCCCTATTAACTATAGGTGTCTACCAAGACTGTCTTCAGATAGGAGAGTTAGGACTAGAACCCTATTTCTGCTATTTCTGGCAATTGAATAGCTTTATAAATTGAGGTGCAGCATTTTAATGTTCCAATGTTCCTGTCCCAAAGTTCTCTCAAAAAGCGTTAAAATACAGGCTATCCTTAAAATGTCTAGAGTGGTGAGTAGCAGTAAACAATTCATTCAGCCTATCTCAACTCCAGTTTACTAAACTCAGTTAAGTGGTTAACTGAATCACTGACACTCTCAGAAGGAAACCTAAAAATGAATAGAAATATCTATTAAAGACAAAGGCAAGTCTGAGAAAACTTTTGCAAAATATTTGATTTGGGAAACTTTATTTTGGCTGAGAAAGTTGGCACCAAATAGGTTTAATCAAAGTCAGACACAGGCTTCTCACCCATGGAGGCTAAAATAGTTTAGATTAATTTGTAGACATATTTTCTGAGCTAGGTCTTAATAGTTCTGGCCCATATTATTGAGAAAAGGAGGGAATGGTGTGCATTTATTATTCTCCTCTGGAGCCAAAGGGCAAAGACTCCCAACATTAAAGATCAAGACAAGTGAATAGAAGACAGGTTTAAAGAAAAACCAGTGTGATTCCTATTCTGGGGATGAAAATTAATTAAAAGAATTGGGAGATTGTGAAAGATGAAATGACCTTATAAGGAGAAATGTTAGCCCATAGATTCATAAGACATAAACCTAAAAGACATTTTAGGAATCATCTAGTCACCACATCTCAGAGTTGGAAAGGACCTCAGTGGTCTTCTAGTCTAACTTGTACCTCACTAGGAGTCCTCTCTACACCAACCCCAATAGCTATCATCCATTTTCAGCTTGAAATCATGCAGAGAAAGAAACTATTTTTTCCCAAGGTAGTTCATTTCCAACTGTTCTAATTGTCAGAAAATATTTTCATCTTCCATTAATCCTAAAGCTAGACATCTTTCATGTCATTTCAATGACCCTACATCTTCTCTTTTCTAAATATCCCCAATTCCATTAATCATTCTTTGAATGACATATTGTGCAGCCTCTTCCCCTTTTTGGTCACTGTCTACTAAATGTGGTTTTGTTTGTTCATATCTTTTCTATAATATGATACCAAGAACTGAATGAAATATTAATATATAATCTGAAGGAAAGAGACCCACATGTGCAAAAATGTTTGTGGCAGCCCTTTTTGTAGTGGCTATAAACTGGAAACTGAATGGATGCCCATCCATTGGAGAATAGCTGAATAAATTATGGTATATGAATGTTATGGAATATTACTGTTCTGTAAGAAATGACCAGCAGGATAGTTTCAGAGAGGTTTGGAGAGACTTGGATGAACTGATGCTAAGTGAAATGAGCAGAACCAGGAGATCATCATACACAGCAACAACAGTATTACATGATGATCAATTCTGATGGACATAGCTCTCTTCAATAATGAGATGATTCAAACCAGTTCCGGTTGTTCAGTGATGAAGAAAGCCATATATGCCCAGGGATCTGAATGTGGACCACAACATAACATTTTCATGCTTTCTGTTGATGTTTGCTTGCATTTTGTTTTCCTTCTCGGGTTTTTTTCTTGTAGATCCAATTTTTCTTGTACAGCAAGATGACTGTATAAATATTTATACATATATTCGATTTGTCATATATTTTAACACAATTAACATGTATTAGACTACCTGCCATCTAGGGGAGGGGGTGCAGGGAAGGAGAGAAAAAAATTGGAACAGAAGGCTTTGCAAGGGTCAATGTTGAAAAATTACTCATGCATATGTTTTGCAAATAAAAAGCTTTAATAAAAAATAATAAAAAATAAACAAGAGAAAAAATTTTTTAAAAAGTTATCATCCCATCAAAGTCATCTTATGTCCACATTCCCTGTCTTTATATATATATATATATATATATATATATATATATATATATATACACATATATATATATCTTCTAATTGTTCTTATAATATTTAAAAGTTACAAATATCTTGCCATATAGAAATATAAAGTTTAACCTTAAAATATATATATATATATATATAATCTGAGCAAAACATAATGTAGAAAGATTATCCCTAACCTTCTCCTGGACTTCAGATCTCTCTGGAGTTTAGAATTGTGCTTACTTTTACAGCACAGATTTGAATTGATGGTTCTAAGTTTCCTAATTTATAAAATGAGTTATTGGATTAAATAACTTCTAAAGGCCTTTCCAATTCAAACCTTTCATCCTAAATTAGATTTTTTTCAAACTAAGAGTTCAAGAAATTAAATTATTTTTTTCATTTTGGGGTTCAAAAGTTTCCAATACTGTTGCCCAAGCTGTCCATTTGTATGTTGGCCAGTCAGATATGTAGGCCTGATTAACAAGAGTTCTATCTGAGGCATGAGGCCTAGAAGATTCAGAAGTCTATCTATCTGCAATTATACAATCCTACTGCTACATGGTATATCTACCCATCCATCTACTGGCCTCTCATATCCACTTTGATTCCCAGTCTTCGGGATCCATGCTGTATAGTTATAGATTTTATCAGCTAAAACTCTACTCACTGTTGCTACTATCATTTCTTCTTTAGCTGTTTTGCTGCCATTTGCTGAGGCCACTGCTACTGCTACAGCTACTGTTTTTCTAGCCAGAGAACTATTGTTCTAGAATTAGACAATTCAATTTTATGAAGCAAGCTAGCACAGCCTTACCTGGCTGATAGAAAGAAGCAACAAAGGACACTGTCAACTTGCTAACTTAACTAGTTGAAAGTCCTCCACTGAACATTTCTTTCACTTCTTCCTTATCCCAGAATATAGGATGGACTCAACCTTCTAATAGAGTTCATACCTCCCACTGAGTTTTTCTGAAATTAGGAATGAATACATAGATTGCTGCATTTGTTATTTTAATTCTTATCATATCATACTCCCCAATATCTTCAACATACAAATGAAACTCCAATGAGATGAAACTCCAATAAGCTTCCAGAAAGCAACAGAAATATTGAACAGAAAGGGGTAAGACGTCTCTGTTCAGCATTTCTGTTAAAAAGGTTTCTGCTGCTGGTGTTAGTTGTTCAGTCATGGCTGTCTCCATGTGACCCCATGGACTACTTTCCAAGGGCATTTTCTTGGCAAAAATACTGAAATGGTTTGCCATTTCCTCCTCCAATGTATACCCATTTTACAGATGAGGAACTGAAGCAAATAGGGATTAAGTGACTTGCCCAGGGTCACATAGTCAATATCTAAGGCCAGATTTGAAAGTAGACCTTCTAGATTCCAAGTCCAATGTTCTATTCAATGCACCATTTACCTGCCCCCAAAAGTCTCCATCTCCTTTTTATAAATGAAATTAATTTCTTGAATTAATATGATGTATTATATATGTCTCCTGGAAATTTCCATTCATTTGACTCATTTTACTTAATCCCATTTCTACATTAGTCTGTATTAGTCCAATCATGCTCTATTTGGTGTGATAACTGAAATAGTGGATAGAGAGCTGATCTTAGAGTCAGGAAGTACCTCTCACCTATACTGACTGTGTAATTATAAGCACCTGCAGCACCCCAGGTAGTTCGCTAATATTACAAATTGCAAAACAGTACATGATATTCAATGGTAGAAGATTCTTCACTAGAAATTTTTTTGGTTTGGTTAAAAAAAATATACAGAAAAGTAATTAAACTATATTTCTTTTAATATGTAATGAAATTAAGAAATGCAAATTAATGCATTATTAATAACAATTAATAATTGATTAGAGTTGTGAAATGATCCAACCATTCTGAACTATGCCCAAAGAGCAATAAAACTGTGCATACCTTTTAAGCCAGCAATGTCTCTACTGAGTTTGTATTCCAAAGAGATCTTAAGAGAGGGAAAAGAACCCACATGTGCAAAAATGTTTGTAGCAAATTCTTTTCATAGTGGCAAGGAACTGGAAATTGAGTGAATGCCCATCAATTGAGGAATTTTTGAATAGGTTATGATGTATGAATGTTAGTATTCTTTATGAAATGATGAGCAGGCTGATTTCAGAAAAGCCTGGAAAGACTTACATGAATTGATGCTAAGTGAAATGAGCAGAACCAAGAGAACATTATACACAGTAACACTAAGATTATGTGATAAACAACTGTGATAGACTTGGTTGGCTCTTTTGAACAAGTAAATAACTCAAGGCAAATCCAATAGATTTGTGATGGAAAATACTATCCACATCCAGAGAAAGAACTATGGAGACTATATCTGGATCAAAACATATTTATTTTCTCCTTTTTGTTGTTGTTCACTTGTTTTTTTTTTTCTCTTTCTCATGTTATTTTTCCTTTTTGATCTGATTTTTCTTGTGCAGCATGTCAAATATGGAAATCTGTTTAGAAGAATTGCACATGTTTGACCTATGTTTGATTTGTTGTCTTGGGGAGGGGGAAAAGATGGAGAGAGGGAGAAAAAATTGAAACACAAGGTATTCTACAAGTGAATGTTGAAAACCATCATTGCATGTTTTTGGAAAAATAAAATGCTATTAAAATGAAAAAACCCACACAGTGAGTTTCCTATCACTAGACGTTTTCATACAAAGACTAGATACTTCTTTGGGATATTATAAAAGGAACAAGTACTTAGGTTAGAGCATTAGACTACTAGATGATCTGTTATAGCCTTTCAAACTATTTTCTCTAATTCATAAAATCTGAGAGCAGTAAGGGAACTAAAAGGCCACTGAGTCCAACTCATCTCTAAGAATTTTTTCTATAATGTTCTCAGAAAATGAGTGGGATTTTTAAGTCATACTGGCATTTTCTTATTTCTTCTGAAGGATAATTATTATGCTACTTATCACTCTATTCTTCTTAGTGTTTTCAGTTTTCCAACTAAACAGGACTACTCGTTGTCTCCTATAAACTGTATATTGTGCTTTCCTGTCTCCATTCCTTTGCTTACTCTGATAGCTATGTCTAGAATGCCCTTAGTCTGCAATCCCACCTACTCTACTTATTGTATTCCAATTTATACTTACAAAGACCATGCGCATAAATTGATACAAAAAAATTTCATCCTACTATACCTTTTGTTTGCATTATTGGTTAAAAAAATGCAATGTGTCAATTGATACAAGCTAGTCCTTTAAGCTATTCTTAAATTTCAGTCCTTTTAAAAACCCAATTCAAAGTTTATTTCATCCATGAATCCTATCAGCTAGCAATACTCTTCACTCTTTGGACATCAAACACTACTTTACATAACTTTTGTCTTATTTAAGCTATATTTCTCCTCCAGAACATAGCAAAGTGATCATTATATAAGATGTGCTTAATAAATTTTTAATTGAATTGAATTTGTTCTGTACATATATAATTGTTTTTTTTAAATTCCTCAGGGAAATTAAAAAAGAAAAATGACTGAAGGATAATCTCTTAGACACCTCATAGTTTAGTCATATTTCTTTCAAAAACAAATCTGTAAAATTATTAAACTGAGTTGTACAAGATAGGTCAATGAAAATAAATAAATTATCTTTGCCAAGATTTTCTGGAAATAGAAATTTATGACAATGAAGTCAATCAAGTAAACAAGGCTAATGTTTTATTTTTAAGTAGAAAAGAGAAGGAATTTAAGCTTTTATGTGTTATAAGGTAAAAATACAACAATAGCATTTATCAGTTATTTTTAAAAATCTTTTTAGTTAAGAAGCTTAAATTCCCTCATCTATAAAATAAGGAGTTGGACTTGATGGTCACTCAGTTTTCTTACAGGTGAAAATCTGTAACTTTATATAATCTTAAGAAAAATGCAACAATATATCCAAGTAGAATTTGTTCCAGGAATACAAGAGTAGTTCAAAAATAGAAAAATGACATAATTAATCATATTAAAAATATCTCAAACCAATAGATGCAGAAAAAACCTTTGACAAAGTGCAACACTCATTTATTCTTTAGAAAGAAAGAAAAAAACTTGTAAAGCATAAGCTAAGATCTATGTTAATATCATAAAAATTATATGTTTATGTGTATATATATGTTTATGTGTATATATATGTTTATGTGTATTTCATATTATGAAACGGAGAAATACCAGAAGCTATCAAAAATTAGTAAAGGAAAAAATCTAGAGTGATCCCTTTCCCATTGTTATTTGATATTTTTTAAAAATTGCTAATGATAGCAATGTCAAGAGAAAGAAATTAAAGATACAAATATATTTAGAGAGAAGACAAAATTATCCCAATTTGCAGACTGCATGATGATTTGCTTAGGAAAAAAATGAGAAGCAGCAAACAAACTAATTGAAGCTATAAATTTAGTAAAATAGTAGGGTGTAAAATAAATGCACAAAAATCTATATAATTTCTATGTAGCAATTAATAACAAAATCCAGGAGACAGTAGATGTAGACTTACTGACAAAAAGACATGAAGTAGTTCCTGGGACTATAGCTAATAACATCTCAGGATAGAGTATGAGTAAGACTGATAGCAGGATTGTAAGTAACATTATACAGAGAAGGCATAGAAATGTTGAGGAGGCCTGATTGATACAAGTTCTCTAAATACTTCTCAGAATCTGTCTTTTTCATCATTTCTTACAATGCAATAATATTCCCTTTATTCATATACCACAATTTGTTCAAGTATTTTTCAATTATGGGTATTCACTTTATTTCCAGTTCTTTGCTGCCACAAAAAGTGCCACTATAAATTTTATATATAATATATATGTATATATACACATATATATGCATATACATATATATATATAAACACACATATACACACATGTAATGTATATATATATATATATATGTCATTTTGTTCTTTCTATGGATTATAATCTTAAGTAGCAGTATCACTGAATCAATAGATAAGCATGATTTAGTGATTTAAGAGGTTATAGCTCTAAATTGCTTTCTAGAATGGTTAAACAATTCCACTAAGAAGGCATTATAGTACCCATTTTCCCATACCTCCTTCATTTTGCTTTTTTGTCATCTTTGCCAACCTGATGGCTATAGAGCATCAGAATTATTTTTAAATTTGCATTTCTCTTATTAGTGACAGAGCATTTTTTCATATGGCATTTGGTAGCATAAAGATTTTTTAAGGTATGGATTAGACTAGATAAGTCACTGAACTCTCAAGTATATGGTGTTCTCTGTGTGTATATGTGGCATGCTGTTGATGAGCAAGTTCAAAAGAACAGCTCATTCTAAAGGAAAAAGACAATCCTTTGGGTCCTTTCCAAATGCTAGAAAGATATTACTAAAAGAAAGTCAAAATCTTCTACTTAAAATCATGCCATTTAGGGGCAGCTAGGTGGGTCAGTGGTTAGAGCACCAGCCCTGAAATCAGGAGGACCTGAGTTCAAATCTGGTCTCAGACACTTCCTAGCTGTGTGACCCTGGGCAAGTCACTTAACCCCAATTGCCTCAGCAAAAAGCAAAAAAAAAAAAAATCATGCCATTTAAGAGATCAATATTCTAATTTCGTTACCACAATGTTCTTTCTGTCATCCTCTACTGCTATTCCTCTCCATGTAAATTTGTGTGTGTCTTTATGTATAAGTACCTCTATTTGGTTTGTATATATGTATATGTCTTTATTTATTAAGCACCTAATGTGGATCAAGGACTAAGCTAAACACTAGAAATATAAACACAAAAAATCCCTGTCTTCAAGGGGTGTTTCTTCTATTAGGAGACCCAAGCACATTTGCCAATTACAAAACAAATATAATTTGGGAACATAAGCACTAGCAGCTAGAGAATTGAGAAAGATCAACTATAGAAGCTAGATTTCACTTTGAAGCAAGCTAAGAGGCAGAGGGGAGGAAGGAGGGCCTTCTAGATATTGGGGTGGTTGATATAAAGGCATCAAGATGAGATGTGTGTGAGGAGCAGCAAGAACAGTCTGATTGGAACACAGAGTGAATCAAGGAGAAAAAATATAAAAGACTGATAAGGTATGTTGATGCCAAGTTATGATGGACTAGTTGTTGGGCTTTGTTTTTCGTTTTTCTGTGTTTCTTATCCTACTCCATCACTGCCTAACATGGAATGGAGTTAACAAGAAATCATTTATCAAGCCAAAAGTAATAAATATGTAAATTTCAGACTGTGTTCAGCCAAATAAATTGTGCTACACGTGTCCAAATGTTCAATATAAAATAGAGTTATTTGCTCGTTTATGTATAACATTCTCCCATCTGTATTATATCAACCGAAAAAAAAAGTCAAAAAAGTACATGCCTCTACTAAGAAAGCACAGCTGTTAGAATTCTACACACATGAAGCTCTAATGTCACAACAGATGGGAGATTAATCATAAATCTTTACTATTGGTAATGTACTTTTGGGTCTCTTCAGGTATCTTCTCTTGATGTTTATTAAATGATTTTGTATTTCAAATTACCACAACCCCTACCAGGAAGCAGTTGCATGACTACTTCACCAGAACCTGTTTGTCAAAATGACTGAAATCCATCTAAGTAATTAGGTTCATTCTTTTAAAACATATAGAATCCTAAATTCCCTTACCATCTCCTAAAACCCTCCCCAACTACCAAAAAAAATCATTTAATTAAATAGAAATAAGTACCTTAACTATATAGTAGGAGATAAATTCTGTGTAAATAATCTTAAAGAAACTCTCTTGTAGCCAAACTTATAAACAAATTTATAGTAGTGACAGACTTCTACTTAAATGACAATGTGAAAGGGGCCCAACTTTTCCACAGATACCTTTGCAAAAATCTAAAAAGGCACCCAATGGAACTATGATCAAGGGGACCAAAGAGAAAGCCTAGTAAACTCATCCTGATTAAAAAGCCCAAAACTGGTAGAATCTTTTAAATGTGTAGATGGAAGACAAAGAGAAACCTAAAAAGATAAATACAAATGACCAATTAAAAGAGACCAAACAATGATTAAGTTCTCATATTCTAATAAAAGGAGAAGAATCAAGTATCCCTTGAGAATACCACTGTCTTCAAAGGTCACAGAAGAAATAAAGAAGAATAAACAGAGCCTGGGGTGGTTTTATTTTATCTTATTGACTTTAAGAAAGGGAAGAAGAAAAGAAACATACTAGTCAGTCAATCAATCAATAAACATTTATTAAGTGTCTACTATGTGCCAGACTCTTTGCTAAATGCTGGGCACATAAAAAGAGGTAAAATACAGTTCCAATCCTCAAGGAATTCACAATTTAATGGAGAAGAAATGAGGAAGAAGGGGGAAGAAATTACTATTTCTCAAAATGGGAATGTACAATAATTCTAGGAGAGGATGGAGTAGGCAGATAAAATCATGAATTTCACTGTTATATGAATTATATAAAGGAAGGATAAACTGTTCTAATTATCAGTCAATAATCCAACTGTTCATCATAAGGTTAGCAGAGTGCAATCAGTTATAGAATATCACCACATAATCCTACTTGGGGAGCAAAACATTTCAATTACTTATCATTTACTTTTCCAAAAGGACTTCAGCCCACCTGTTGAGGGAGACTGTATTAACTCCACCACCAGCTAATCAATTAATATTTATTATAGACATACTACGCGTCAGTCGTGCTACAAAAAGGGAAAAGACATTCACTTTTCTTAAAGAGCTTTCATTCTAATGGGGGAAATAACATGTAAACATTCATACAAAGTACAATACATAAAAAATTAATAGGAAATAAGGCACTGGACTTAAGAGGGATTGGGGAAAGCAACATAAAGAACTTAAGTCTACTTTGATAGGATCATTCTTTGATTGACTTTTACACTGTTAAATGTGACTTGTATGCTTCTATTTACCATTTATTTTTTAATTCAGAGCCAAAAGATAGAAAGCTTAAAATATGTAAGGACTTATAAAAAGCGAAACAAAATCAGTTTTGAGTATCTACAGACAACTCACCAGTGTTCCCCAGAATTAGTAATATCACAGTGATACAATCTGGAAGGGTAAGCATCATCTCTGAAGGTATTTAGTCCCGTTTCTTTGGGGGTAACATTTTAAGTTTTGCTTAGCATTTTGTTTTTTCCCCATTCCTGAATATCCCAGGCTATCATGTAGAGTTGGCTTAGAAAGAACCTTAAATAGAACTATGTTATCTTTTCAACCCTATGTCCCTTTGGGCTGAAAGCAGAAATATCTAGTTCCAGTTCTTCCCTTTACCTGGTGGCAAAATACCAAATACATGACATATTGCCCTCTGGAGGGCCAGTCTTGCACATCAAAGAAGCCTCAAAACTGAGACAAAAGTTACCAAAAGTTGTATCTTAAAAAAGTGATATGGAGAAAGATATATGTAATAAGCCAAAAGCATTTATTTTTCCTGAATTATATCCATGTACAAGTATCTTTATCGACATTTCGGGGGCGGAGCCAAGATGGTGGAGTGAAAAGGTGACTCTCTGCCTCTCCTCCGATCTTCTCTCAAATCAACAATAAAATAAGCCTCTGAACTGATCTTCCAGTCAACGAACTCAGAAATATTTGGGCACTGCTTTCTGAAGAACTTCATATCAGATTTGTATAACTCGGACAGAGATATAAATAGACGACTCCTGTGTAGGCCTGAAGTGAGGGTGGGACTCAGCTCCGCTCATCGTGGCAGAAATTCCAAACTCCAAACTCAAAATTCCAAACACCTGGAGTTTATCTGAGGCACTCGGGACACTCTGCCCTGATTGGGGGCAGGTGTTCTGGCAGGCTTGCCTTGTTTAAGGAGTAATTCGGACTTAGTCCTAGCCCCCACCGGCCCAGCACCTTAAGTTAATTCGACGAAGTGCCCCAGGGAAAAAGAGCTTTAGCCACGGTTTTTCCAAACCTTAAAGAAATATACACGCTGTCTAAAAAAAATAAAGAAGCAAAAGAGAGCTCTCACCATAGACAGCTTTTATCAAGGCAAAGAAGTGATGACCCCAGATCCTGAGGTTCCTTTAGACAAAATACCAGAAGAAGGTATTAAAGACCATCACTGGTCACTTTTTCAAAAGGCCTTTCTGGAAGATTGCATAAAGAACCTCAAAAGAGAGCTGGAGGGTAAATGGGAAAATAAAATGAAATCAGTGCAAGAAGGATACAATATCTTGCAAGAAGGATATGATGCCCTACAAAAGAGATATGAAAAAGACACCAATTTATTGAAAAATAAAATTAGTGAAGTGGAAAAAGAGTGCAATGAATAAATTGGCCAGTTACAAAAGGAGCTTAAAAAGGTAACTGAAGAAAACAACACTTTAAAAATAAGAATTGAACAAATGCAAGTGAATGACTCAATAAGACTTCAAGAATCAGTCAAACAAAAACAAAAAAATGAAAAATTAGAAGAAAATATGAGATATCTCCTAGGAAAAACAACTGACTTGGAAAATAGATCTAGGAGAGACAATCTAAGGATTATTGGACTTCCTGAAAGCCATGATGAAAAAAAGAATCTAAACACTATCTTCCAGGAAATACTGAAAGAAAACTGCCCTGAGATTGTAGAATCAAAAGGCAAAATCACCATTGAAAGAATTCACTGATCATCTCCTGAAAGAGACCCCAAAATTAAAACCCCAAGGAATATCGTGGCTAAATTTCAGGACTATTGCACCAAGGAACAGATTCTGCTAGCAGCTAGAAAGAAACGACTCAAATACCGAGGATCAATAATTAGAATCACACAGGATCTGTCAGCCTCCACATTGAAGGATCGCAGGGCCTGGAACCAGATATTCCGAAGGGCAAAGGAACTTGGATTAAAACCAAGAATAACCTATCCAGCTAGAATGAGCATTATCCTCCAGGGAAGAAGATGGTCATTCAATGATATAGGTGAATTTCACCTATTTCTAATGAAAAGACCGGATCTGAACAAAAAATTCGACACCCAAACACAGAACTCAAGAGATGCATAAAAAGGTAAAAAGGAAAGGACTCTTGAGAACTTTATTTTTACTAAGGGGATACTTAAAGTTTGGGGGTATAATTAACTAGATATTACTTTGATAATATGAAAAAGAGAACTAGAGGGGGAAAGGTTGTCATACTGGGGAAAAGAGGGGAAAAGTGGTAAAAATAAGATCTAAAAAAAAA
>JAJPUD010004455.1:0-84046 GCA_023553655.1 Myrmecobius fasciatus
AAAAAAAAAAAAAAAAAAAAGCCCTACACAAAACACCTTGTAAGACATTACTGGTACATAACACGTGTCCTACGTGTGAAACAGAATACTCTTGTATCTCTGGTTCCAGTTAACCATAGTAATGATTCTAATTGATTTTATAGACTCCTCTATTTTAGGATTCCTTAGAAAGTCAGCCTAAACCTAAAGAAATTTATGTATTTATTTTGGAGTGATTATCGAGAAGGATGTTCAATGATAACATTTTTTCAACTTTTCTTAATGCCAAGACTATTAGGGAAGCTGTTCTATAAAGGCTCCTTACAATAACTTGTAAGTGGTAGGGGGAGGGGGTTAAAGAAGGAGGGAGAGACAAGATGACCAGAGGTCATCTTAATTAGGATGTCACCAGCCCTGTTTCATTTTTTTTTATTTTTTATTTTTTGCTGAGGCAGTTGGGGTTAAGTAACTTGCCCAGGGTCACATAGCTAGGAGATGTTTTAAGTGTTTGCGGCCATATTTGAACTCAGCTCCTCCTGATTTCAGGGCTGGTGCTCTAACTACTATGCCACCTAGCTCCCCTCTGTTTTGTTTTTAATAAAAATTGGAACTTATTAAATTTATATCTGTTTGGATAGCTTTATATAGATTACTAACTTTAGAAATATGCAGGGTTTGCCTGGGGCTGTATTAGCACGTACATAATTGAATACAAAGGTTTAAAAATTGTGTTATGGATACATTTTCTGTTGAAACATGTTACCCTAGTAGAATGGAAAAAATAGCATTTAGAGAGCCTTTTTCATCTTAAGATCATAGGACCAGAGCTGAAAGAATTTATAGGTTAAAAAGGGCTCTTTTATCAATTATAATATCCTTGAGGAGGAGTATTCTCTTTTTTAAAGATGATGTTATAAGTATGAAGGGAAAAATTAATGTAATAGAATTAAGATTGGGGAATACCTAACTATAGTTCTGTGTCCATATAGCTGTTTAAGGTCATCTATTTGGTATTTAATTTTTTGTTGTTGGTTGTTGAATGTTACTAGTTCATTTGGCTTCCACTGGAACTATTCTGGGGGCAGGTCAGCTTCTTGAGAATTTTGTATCTTTACTCTAGAGTGATGATTGCTAGAGAATTTCCTATTTAGGCCTGCTTCCTACTATTTAATTTGTTGTGAATGTGGCTTTGCCAATCCCCTCTTTGGTTTCATATAGTTTGGGACTCTGAGTAGTTCAAGAAATTTAAAATAAAAGTAGAAATGATAATACCAAGTAAAGCCAAGTTGCTCTCATTTTTACTTTTCCATTAGACTTTTAGTTGTTCTTTGCCCCCATTCCCCCTTACTTCACTCACTCAAAAAAACAGTAAAAATTACTAGTTCCAAATCAAGGATTAATATAAGTAATTTAATGTATGTGACTAAGAGTAATTGAAAAGGTTATTTTAAAATTCTTTTTGTAACTTGGCAAAAGATCTATAATTTTTTGTTGGGTTTTCTTCATTAGATTATTTGGTAAATTTAATTGAATCTTATCTTGTCTACTATGGATAAGAAAAACAAGGTATTTCTCTTAGACAAAGTAGAGTATTATTTAGAACTTCAAAGGGCCAGAAAGGATGGCTTGAATTTTGATCACTAAGCAATTTCCAGTTCCACACCAAATTGTCAGAAGTATTTAAACACCCTTAGCATAACAATCTGGAATTTAACAGATTTATAGATGATTATTTGATACCTCAGGGCATGAATTTCCACTGACTTCCCAACCCTAATTTAGAATTGAAGCTTTCTGTACAAAAAGTTGAAAGGAAGATGAGTTGGTTCTGCAATGTGGGAAAAAAATAATTTAAATATTGCTTTCAATCTAGGATT
Organism: Myrmecobius fasciatus; assembly: GCA_023553655.1. Taxonomy (NCBI): domain Eukaryota; kingdom Metazoa; phylum Chordata; class Mammalia; order Dasyuromorphia; family Myrmecobiidae; genus Myrmecobius; species Myrmecobius fasciatus. The sequence goes on from JAJPUD010004455.1 coordinate 1,857, forward strand.
TTATGGAAGACCTTGGGTTATGGAACAGAGAAAGGAACTCTTCAGAAGGTAAATCATTATTTTTCAAAGGAGAGAAATAAAGGTGTTACTCTTTGTAAATATAACATTTTCCTTTCATGTGGGATTGTTAACATTATATAGATCTACTTGTGGATAATTTGCTATTCTAACATACTTTTATATTTTGATTATCTTTTTTTTAATATTGGTACTTTTTGAAGAAGTGTGGGGGACTCCAAGGCAAGAAGAGTGTATGAATGTTCAAACATGTTTAATTGTAATGTGTGTGTGTGTGTGTGTGTGTGTGTGTGTGTGTGTATACACACACACACACACACACACAAACAACTCTTTAAATATTTTATTCCCCCTTTTCCCTTAAAGGCTACAGAAGTGGGAATTAAATACCTATTTGTATGCACCAAAAGATGACTACAAGCACAGGATGTTTTGGAGAGAGATGTATTCAGTGGAAGAAGCTGGTAATCTTTTTCCTTTTAAACAATGTTTTCTGAATATTTGTGTGTGTGTGTGTGTAGATAACACATATACACCCACATATATACACATTCTTGTATATATGTATTTATGCATTTATATAGAAAAGGGAAATAGATATTTATCCAATATTTTATCCATTTAATCATGTGAGGATTTTAATAATTTATTTATTAGTACTTCCCAATTTTTCTACTATTTCTTTGAAAGGTTAGTTTCATTGGGTAGAACTAATTGAAGTCAGGCTTATGGGTTTAATTCCAAATGTCTGAAACATGATTCTGGTGCAGATGATATCACTAATACACACACACAGACACACACACACTATAGCATTTTAAGGTTTACATAGTGCTCCTTGACAACAAACAGCCCTCTGAGATAGGTAGAACAAATATTTTTATTCAAAAACAAGAGGAAACAAATTTGAGGGTCTTTGATTTCATAGAGTCAAAGCTTAAGATCATAGAGCTTAGAGTGTAGTTCATGAAGCTAGAAGTTCAATTGAGAAAATTATAGCCCACCCAAGAAAAGCTAATTTAGAAGCACACATAAAACTGGAGACTGAGTCATCCATTACACTCATTTTACAGACAAAGAACTGAGATCCAGAGAGGTTACATTAGTTGCCCAAAGTTGTCAGGGCAAAATTGTAATTCAAACCAGGGCTACCTTCTGATTCCAAAATAGTGTTCTTTCTATTCTGCTGTTCTATGTGAATAACTCAACTCAATATCTGTCTCTGCTATATTGCCTTTCTGGTTTTGGCTCAGTCAGCTTCAAAACAATAAGTTGTTTTTTAATCCTCATAAATTAGAATATGAACTTCCCTTGCATAGAGTATTAAGTTATTGAATAGAGGCAAAGGTCCAATCACTTTGGCTTAAATTATTTTCATAATTACCTATCTGGAATTTGAATACAATATAACCTAGAGGACAAAAAGTAGCCAAGGAGAAAGATTTGAGAACACTTTGTTCTTTTTCTGGGGTTGTCTTTAGTTATGAAGAACTGGTTAAAAATTGTTCATTCTTTACAGCTTCTATTATGTACTGATGTAGTTAAACAATTTATTATCAAAATTATTTTTTTAAAAACCTTCAAATTAGTTTCTTGAGGTGATTGTTTTAAAAAGTGAATGTTAAGACATGCAAAACAAAGTTTTGGTCAGATTATTTGGGGAAATAATGGAAAAGTTATGGAAAATATTAAAAATTCCAATAAATTTTAAAACTTGTGTTTCAATGGTAGTTTTCCTTAATGAAAGAACACTCATTCATTCAAGACCGTCAACACTTTTAAAGCACTAAAAAAGTACTTGCTTCTGAATACATTCATTTCTATTTCCCAAGTCATTTTTAATTATAAACTTTTTTGTTTAGGATTTTGTGTTAAAACCATTTATCTTCTAGCTGCTTTAAGGGGTACATTTTAAAAATCTGTTTTTACAGAATAGCTATAGCTTGATGTTTTTGAAAAATGAAGTTTGATTGCTTGAAGGTGTGAAAGGGTAATTGTTTCCAGGCTGTTCTGAAATCAGTTTGTTCATCACTTACAGAAAAATAATACTCCATTACATTCATATACCTTAACATATACAACCATTCCGCAATTGATAAGCATCCACTCAGTCTCCAGTATCTTGCCACTGTAAAAAGGACTGCCACAAGTATTTTTTTTCACATTTGGGTCCTTTTCCCTTTTTTACGACCTCTTTGGAATATAGTGAAACTCTGGGATCAAAGATTATGTGCCCTTTTGATAAGCCTTTGGGCATAGTTGCAAGTTGCTTTCCAGAATGATTGGATCATTTCATAACCACCAGCAATGTATTAGTGTACCAGTTTTTTCACATCCCCTCCAACATACATCATTATCATTTCTTGTCATCTTAGCCAATCTGAGAGGGATTGTCTTAAATTTGTATTTCTCTAATAAATAGTGATTTAGAGCATTTTTTCATATGACTAGAAATGGCTTTAATTTCTTTGTCTCAGAATTATTCATAAAGAATAATTTTTTTCAAGTAAAAGAGGAATCTATTTCTGTGCTATTTGTAAATACTATTATTAACATTCTTTTTACTATTTCCTTCTACTCCTAAATAAAATGTTACTTAGCTTGTATTTTTTGTATGTTGTGATATTTGATATGCTACTCACTTTTAGCACAGTTGAGAGATTCTCTTCCCCTCAAATTTACTGAAAATTTGAAAGCTTCATTTGCAAGATTGACTTTGTTTTATGGTATTTTCTGCAAGATATGAAATTATCTATAAATTTGTCTTTTTTTTCTTTTTTTAAGAGCAACTTATGACACTTATTTCTGCTGCACAAGAATATGAGATAGAATTCATCTATGCCATCTCTCCTGGACTGGACATTACCTTTTCTAATCCTAAAGAAGTGTCCACATTGAAAAGGAAATTGGATCAGGTAGTTCTTTGTTCCATAAAGATTGGGTTAAAGATAAGTGGGTATATTTATGTCAAATTTAATGAATTGCAGTGTCACATCTGAAAGGAAATGAAATTCCTATTACTTTTAGGGCAGTCACATTTTATGCTTCAGTTAACAGGTAGATAATTTTGTAAAATGAAGTTAAGAAAATTTCACCCCAAGAAACCATTTAGTTCAATTCAGACAGCGTTTTTAAAGTGCCTACAATGTGCCAATGTACTCTACACACACACACACACACACACACACACACACACACACACACACACACACACACACACACACACAAACACAAACACAAACACACACGAACTAATTCTTGTCCTCAAGTAGTTTATATTTTACTGATGTTGGTGACATGAGGGTGAGGCAGGCATTTACACAAAGTAAGTACAATATATGCATAGTAATTTCAAGACCAAGTTGGGGAGTTGGGATGCTAACTACTATAAACCGAAAAGGTATCTTACAGTAAATGGCTTTTGAGCCAAGTGTTGAAGGTAATGGTGGGACTGAATTTTCCAAGAGGGAAAGCATGCTAGGCATAGTAAATAAGCCTGTGTAAAGATAAAAGTACTCAGAGATGGAATGGAATAGAATCATATATTATTTTTATTTTATTTTTAGTAATAGTTTTTTTTTTAATTTTCAAAATACATGCAAAGAAATTCAATGTTGCAAAACTTTGTGTTCCAAATTTTTCTCCCTTCCTCTCCTCCAGCCCCTTCCCTTAGACAACAAGTAATCCAATATAGGTTAAACATGTGCAATTCTTCTAAACATATTTCCACATTTACTAATATAAATTTTAAGGCTGTGTTGAGGATGAATTAGTGAAGAAGGAAAAACAATTAGGTTCTTGCAGTCAGGTAATAGGTGATATGAGTAGAGAAAAAAGATAGATGGGAGATACATTGCAGAGGTGGGATGAGGAATATTTGTTAATCAATTAGCCGTAAAGAGAGGTGAATGAGTTGAAGTTAGGATTGTCTTCATAGTGATTGACCTGGTTTTGGAAGGTAGTGACCTTCACTGAATTAGAAAAGATAGGAGATGCTGATAGGTTGGGGCAGAGATGAAAGTTGAGGAAAACGAGTTTTAAGTTCAAGAACCATGGAACATTGAGATGAGAATACTTAACATCCCCATCAGAGGAGAAAATATCTAAGAGGAGGTGATTAAAAGTGTAACCTGTGGCATAGAGGCCAAGGAGGATGAAGACAAAAGAAACTTTGAATCTGGCATTTAAGAAATAAGTGTATTTAACAAATAAGCTTTGCAAAGAGCAGTTTTAGTTGAATGAGGTTGGAAGCCATATTGCTGTACAAGAGAAATCGGATCTACAAGAAAAAAAAATCTGAGAAGGGAAACAATGCAAGGAAACATCAACAGAGAGCATAAAAATGTTATGTTGTGGTCCACACTCAGATCCCACAGGCCTCTCCTTGGATGTATATGGCTTTCTTCATCACTAAACATTTGGAACTGGTTTGAAACATCAAATTGTTGAAGAGAACCATGTCCTTCAGAATTGATCATATAGTCTTGTTGTTGCTGTGTACAATGATCTGGTTCTGCTCATTTCACTCAGCATCAGTTCATGCAAGTCTCTCCAGGCCTCTCTGAAATCATCCTGCTGGTCATTTCTTACAGAATAGTAATATTCTGTGACATTCACATAGCATAGTTTGAATGAATGCCCATCAATTGGAGAATGGCTGAATAAACTACAAAAAGGGCTGCCACAAACATTTTTGCACATATATACATAGGTCCTTAAAAATTGATGAATTAGAAGATTTTTGTATTAGAAATCAATAAAATGAAAAACAAAAAATGTTAGAATAAATCCATGAGACCTTAAAGGGCTACATTTTTCTTCAGGTTCTAAGAAATAATGTCTTAATAAGAGTGTTATCATAGCTTAAATATATGTTAGCCTTTTTAGTCTTAAGAATCTTAATATTTTCTTCCAGGTTTCCCAATTTGGTTGCAGATCTTTTGCCTTGCTTTTTGATGATATTGATCACAACATGTGTGCAGCAGACAAAGAAGTGTTCAGCTCCTTTGCTCATGCCCAGGTTTCTATAACAAATGAAATTTATCAGTATTTAGGAGAGCCAGAAACCTTTCTTTTCTGCCCCACAGGTAAAAGCATCATTATCCTCTTTATCGTTTGTTACCTTCAGGGGGATGGGTATGTATGTACAACTGACTGGTAGGGAAGAATCATATTTCCAAAGATAGTATCTAAAGACTTTCATGAAAATGTTTTGAGAGAAATTACATTAAACGACAGCTAAGTTAACTAGGGACTTACTTTAACTTTAAAAATACTAATATAATATTTGAAGAGATGGTTGAGGAGAATCAGTTTCTTAAACAATTCTCTTTTTTATTTGTATATGGAAATGTTATGTTTTTGGTTATTATGCTTAGAATTTTAAAGGTCTGTATAATACCATGATGGAAAAATCAAACGAGGAAATTTTTTTTTCAGTCTTTTTTTTTTATTATTAATACTTTTTATTTGCAAAACATATGTATGGGTAATTCCTAAACATTAACCCTTACAAAGCTTTCTGTTACAAATTTTTCCCCCCTACTCCCCACCCCTCCCCTAGATAGCAGGATATCCACTACATGATAATTATGTGTTAGAATACTTAAGAAATCGAATATATGCATAGTTACTGCCACACATCATTTTTTTATTCAGGAGAAATCGTATCTACAAGAAAGAATAATCCGATAAAGGAAATACAATGCAAGCAAACCTCAATAGAGAACATGAAAATGTTATGTTGTGGTCCACATTTCACATCCCTCTCTCTGGGTGTATATGGCTTTCTTCACTGAACAGTTGGAATTGGTTTGAAGCATTTCATTGTTGAAGAGAGTCATGTCCCTTAGAACTGATCCTCATATAGTATTGTTGTTCCGTGTATAATGATCTCCTGGTTCTGCTCATTTCACTGAGCATCAGTTCATGCAAGTCTCTCCAGGCCTCTCTGAAATCGTCCCACTGGTCGTTTCTTACAGAGCAATAATATTCCATAACATTCATATACCATAATTTATTCAGCCACTCTCCAACTGATGGGCATCCATTCAGTTTCCAGTTTCTAGCCGCTACAAAAAGAGCTGCCACAAACATTCTTGCACATGTGGGGCCCTTTCCTTCTTTTATAATTTCTTTAGGATATAAGCCCAATATAAACACTGCTGGATCAAAGGGTATGCATAGTTTGATAATTTTTTGAGCATAGCTCCAAATTGCTCTCCAGAATGGTTGGATCCGTTCACAGCTCCACCAACAAGTCCCAGTCTTCTCACATCCCCTCCAACATTCATCGTTATCTTTTCCTGTCATCGTAGCCAATCTGACAGGTGTGTAGTGGTACCTCAGAGTTGTCTTAATTTGCATTTCTCTGATCAATAGTGATTTGGTGCAACTTTTCATATGATTATAAATAGTTTTAATTTCATCATCTGAAAATTGTCTGTTCATATCCTTTGACCATTTATCAATTGGAGAATGGCTTGAATTCTTATAAATGTGAGACAATTCTCTACATATCTTAGAGATGAGACCTTTATCAGAACCCTTAAATGTAAAGATGATTTCCCAATTTGATGCTTCCCTCCTAATCTTGTCTGCATTAGTTTTGTTAGTACAGAACGAGGAAATTTTTGATTCCACTTTTTATTTCCATCTATTCCCTTCTTTGCCCCCATTTATGTTTGTACTTTTTCCCTACCTCTTCTCTGAAATCAAATCCTGTGACTTGGGGGAAGCAGTTTTTTTCTTTTTTTAAAAAAAAAAAATTATTTTAGTAGTATATTATTTTCCCAAATACATGTAAAGATGATTTTCAACACTCATTTTAGTAAAATTGAATTCCAGTCCCCCCCCCCCCCCCCCCGTTACCTTCCCCAATCCAAAATAAATAAGCACTTTTTCGCTTTTTTCACTAAGTGAAAGGCTATTTCAATTGTCCCCACAAACTCAACCATAAGTCTTGTCTTTCCTTAGGAAATGATTGAATTGTAAAAAACAGTTTGAACTGAAATAATTTCATTCAATTACCTTTCTTTCCTACAGCATACCACCAGACAGATTTAATCTACATTGATGGTCAAAGACAACATGAGTGTTCAATACTTTAATACGATTGTATTAAGAATTAAACTTGAATATCATTTAGAAGTATTAAACTTTGTCGGATAAAACCTGCATTGTCTGAGATAAAATATAATTTTCGCTGTCCCTGAGACTGAAATTAAGCAATGTGGGCAATTCAAATCCAAGATTGATTGTTGTGGATTGCCTCACATTACTGACGACTCTTGAATAATAGGAGGACTTATGGAATAGTATGAGGACAATTGTCAGAATTCTTTAGTTGATAGGAGATATTTAAGGAATAATCCGATGTATTATGTGAATCATAGTCCTCAGACTTTTTTTTAAAAAAAAAAATGGAACATAGCTTCCTTCAGAACAGGTTTTTTTTACTTTAAAAAAAGTTTCCCCACTAATCAATGTTTTTGAACTTTCCTTACTCAGAATACTGTGGAACCTTCTGCTATCCAAATGTTTCTCAATCTCCTTATTTAAGGACTGTGGGTGAAAAGCTGTTACCTGGTATTGATGTGTTATGGACAGGTAAGTCTTCATCTCTTGAAAATATATAAAATAAAAATTTTGATAAGATAAATTAAGAAAGGCACTTACCTGGTTAATTGAATTTTCTGGGTATCTTTAATCAAAAACTTTTTTGCTTTTACTGCTGGAAAAACTTTATAAAATGTGTTTTTTTTTTTTTAATAATACAATAAACTGAAGGTCATTTTATTGAAAATTAAATTCAACACTATTTTTATTACTGTGAAAAGATATGACAACCAGTGGCTCTAACAAGAATCCCTATGATTCTAAGTTAGTCACGTTGGCCAGCTACCTGACTACCTCTGAAGATTTCTCTCTGTTCCTTAATACCCATCTATGGCAACCCTATCCATACTTCCTCCTCCTTGTTTTGCAACTGTTTATTATTTTTCTAGCATTGTAATCATAGGAAATTAATTAAAATTGGAATAAATGTTTATTGATTTAAGTGCATGACATCAAGTCTTAAAAAAAATAAATTCTTTGAGTTTCCTAATTTACCTCTTTCTCCTTAGTCATATTCTTCATACTTCTCCCTCTTCCCTCCCAAAATGTGAGATTTAGGTTAGTTGAGTTTGTACTAATTTGTGGTAAAATAAATCCATTTTATGAGCCATCTAGAAGGTCATTGTAATAGATTTAAAGTTATTATTATGTATACTTACATAGGTACAGATAAAATACTCTAACAGGCCTTACTTATGGTTATAGGTCCGAAAGTTGTTTCTAAAGACATTCCAGTAGAGTCCATTGAAGAGGTTTCCAAGATTATTAAAAGAGCTCCAGTTATTTGGGATAACATTCATGCTAATGATTATGACCAGAAGAGACTATTTCTTGGACCATACAAAGGGCGATCAACAGAGCTCATCCCACGACTAAAAGGAGTCCTGACTAATCCAAACTGTGAATTTGAAGCTAACTATGTTGCCATTCATACTCTGGCCACCTGGTACAGATCAAATATGAATGGAGTGAGGAAAGATGTAGTAATGAGTAAGTAAATTTTATGGGAGGAAAGCTGGGAGCTATTTTCAAGTAGAATAAATATAATATCTACTTTCTTTTTTCTGAGGTGATAAAGCTTAGGTACCTTTTGAGAGCATTTGAGTGATTTGATACACACTTACCTTGTTCATTTTGAGCTAAGCAAGCAAATCCTTTAGACCTGGGGGTTTGTCTTATCTTGCATAGTTAGACATTTGTCTTTAAACATCATTTGGAGCCATCATTGCTTTGCTGCACATCTTTTAGCCTGAATATTTTAATCCACTTGACTGAAAATTGGAAGTTTTATTTGAAACCAAAATAAGACTGTTGTGTTTGTAAAATAAGTTGTGTGTCGGTCTGTATTTAAAAAACAAAAACTGTCCCAAAGTATATGTCTGAAACCAAAGTATTCCTATTTTTGCCCTAGCACTTCTTCCTTATTTCTCTTTATAATTGGAACAATCATCATTCTAATCAAACTAGAATGGAAATCTAAATCATCCATTACTCTTTTCTCTTACATATCTGATTTGTTTTCCAAGTCTACCAATTGTACCTCTGAAATCACTGTCATCTCATCCCCTTTACTTTTTCTTTCTTTTTATTTGGCAGCAAAACCTGTGTTTATTCAGGGGGATTATACCCAAAAATTATGGTTATGCCAAAAAGGAAAAGACAACAGAAATATTCTTTTAGTTGGAAAGTAGGAATGGTTTTTTCCATGTGCTTAAATTCCAGTGCTAACTAGGCTTATCAGTCCTTTGGAGTTTTTTTTTTTTTTTTTTAAGACTGTTGGTACTCATCACTTTTTTTGTTTTTGTTTTTGCTGAGGCAATTGGGGTTAAGTGACTTGCCCAGGGTCACACAGCTAGGGAATATTAAGTGTCTGAGACCAGATTTGAACTCAGGTCCTCCTGACTTCAGGGCTGGTGCTCTAACCACTGCGCCACCTAGCTGCCCCGGTACTCATCATTTCTTAAAGGCAGTGTAATTTGCAATTTTTAAAAAAAAATTTATTTTATTTTATTTTATTTTGGTTAAAGCTTTTTATTTGCAAAACATGCATAGGTAATTTTTCAACGTTGACCCTTGCAAAGCTTTCTGTTACAAATTTTTCCCTCCTATCCCTCACGCCCTCCCCTAGATGGCAGGAAGTCTAATACATGTTAATTATGTTAAAATATTTGACAGATCGAATATGTGTATACATATTTATACAGTTATCTTGCTGTACAGGAAAGGAAAGAAAAGAAAAAAAAAACCTGAGAAGGAAAACATAATGCAAGCAAACATCAATAGAGTGTGTGAAAATGCTATGTTGTGGTCCAGGCAGATCCCACAGGCCTCTTCCTGGGTGTATATGGCTTTGTTCATCACTGAGCAGCTGGAACTGGTTTGAAACATCTTGTTGTTAGAGAGAACCATGTCCATCAGAATAGATCATCGTATAGTCTTATTGTTGCCATGTACAATGATCTCCTGGTTCTGCTCATTTCACTCAGCATCAGTTCATGCAAGTCTCTCCAGGCCTCTCTGAAATCGTCCTGCTGGTCGTTTCTCACAGAACAATAATATTCTATAACATATACCATAATTTATTCAGCCATTCTCCAATTGATGGGCATTCATTCAGTTTCCAGTTCCTTAATTTGCAATTTTCTATAGAAGGAAAAAAAGAAGGGATAAGTAGGAAGTTCCTTCTATGTTCTAGGCACTATGCACTTTACAAACATTATCTAATTTGGACCATAAGCTTTTCCATTTCTGTGCCAGGAATTTCAAACCCAAATTTCCCTTTCATGGCTATTATAGTTTCTGCTGGGTCCAAATTATCCAAGTCCAGGTCTTTCATGAAGTAATAATATATTCAGTTTTCCTAGATCAGGTCTTATGTAATTATATGACACAATCCTTAAAGTTCTTCAGAGTTTAAGGGGACAAGATTTTTTCACTCCCACTGTCTTTCTTAAAGCACTTTTCTGTCTTCTTTACACATTTCTATAGCTTTCTAATTGGGGTCCTTTACTCCATCTGTTTTTACTATTTTCCTAAAGTAATGGTGTCAATCCCTGCTTAAAAACATGTTTCCTCCTCATTGTCTACATACAATAATCCAAACTGTTTAGGCTAGCATTACATGATTAGAACCAACATTTCTAGTTTTGTCTACATTACTCATCTATACATCTTAGTGCTCTAATTTAGACTAGTCTACTGTTAGCCAAATATGTTCTTTTTTTTTTTCTTTCTTTCTTCAGTACTCTTATGCATGCCATTACTTGCACCCAAAGTGTTGTCATACTATTCTACTAGAGGAATGTAATAAGCAGTTAGATATAACACCCATGTACCATGTCCTGTACTAAGTGCTTTACAAATGCTACCTCATTTGATCCTCACAACAACTTTTAGATGTGGGCGCTATTATTATCTCCATTTTATGTTTGAGGAAAATTAGGCAAACAGGTTAGTGAAGTGACTTGCCCAGGGTTACACAGCTAGCAAGGTTTGAGATTGTGTTTGAAGTCAAGTTTAACTGACTCCAGGCCCAATGCTGTAGACCCAGTGCCACCTAGCTACCTGCTACTCTCAGGTCAAATGTCATCTTTTCCACAGTCTTTTTTTCCTGATTTTTATCAGCTAGAAATCACATCTGTGCTCATGTTCCTTTTGTTCATACAACACTAATGCCACTTAACTTTTTTTTTTTTTCAACTTTTTGTTTTTATATCTATCCATGTTTTATGTCTTTCTAGATAGTGAGTTCCTTATGGATAGGAACTATGTTATTTTTTTTTTTTCTACCTACCTTTTCTACCCCTATAGCATCTAGCATAGAACTTTGTAAAAGTGGAAGTTTATTCATAATTTTTTTTTGAATATATGTTCTAGTAATAACAAGATTTCCAGTATTTCATCATATACCATGTTATAGTCTGCATGAGAGTTATTGGCAAAATCTTTGGTGGGTTGTTTTTTTTTTAAAATATGTGTAAGAAAAGTATCCTGCACTGTATGTCTATAAATCTAATTTCCTAGTTTGCTTTTGATCTTTTAATGCAGAGGCTAATATTTTGATAATCAAAATATTTCTACCATTTTGTTTTTGTTGCAGCTGATAGTGAAGACAGTACAGTATCTATTCAGATAAAATTAGAAAATGAGGGCAGTGATGAAGATATTGAAACAGATGTACTGTATAGTCCTCAGATGGCCTTAAAGTTGGCTTTAACAGAATGGCTGCAGGAGTTTGGTGTGCCTCATCAATATAGCAGTAAGTAAGGTGGTTCTTTGTCAAGTTTAGGGAAGGGAGAGAAAAGTGATGGGGAAGATAGTTGAATCAAAAATACAGTCAAATAATTTTTAATGGCAATGGTTCGCATTTTACTTGGAGTGCAAGAGCTATTTCAGTTATTAAAGAAATGTAATTAGCTGAAAATTTGGAAGTAGAAATGTGAATCTGGGTGTAAGATCATGGTGACGATTTTTCCCTTTATAACTAATTGCAAACTTTCCCTAGAGTGCTTATAAGTGCATGAGAACCTGAAAATAAAATTATTCCAATAAAATAAGCAAAAATCTAAACTTAAAAACTAACTAAATTAGCAATCTAGTTTGGTTTTAAAGTCTCATACCAGTGAAAATTGATCTTTTAAAGAGCTGTTGCATACTGTCATGTAAGGAAAGGAACTAAAGATTCATTTGGGCATAATTCCTCAGGTTTTAAAATTTTATTTAATGAAATATCAGAGTAATGAGAGAGGTTAGTCTTTTAGAGATCTTGGAAATGTTCAGTCTTGGGAAAAAGAACAAGGTAGATGAGAAATGGAGGTGTTTTGGTTTTAGATTTATTATTGCTTTACTTATATATTACTCGATTCCTTCATTGCTGATACAATGATGTATTTGCTGGGTTAAAAGGGAATTCTCAATTTCCTGATGGCTTTTACAGGTAATATGTCTGACTTTTCAGGTAGACAAGTGGCGCATAGTGGAGCAAAAGCAAGTGTAGTTGATGGGGCCCCCCTGGTGGCAACACCTTCTCTGAGTGCTGCCACAGTAGTGACAACTGTTTACCAGGAGCCCATCATGAGCCAGGGGACAACTCTGAGCAATGAGTCTCCATCCCTCATCAAGGAAGAAGAAAAGAAACAGCTTGATGAGGAACCCATGGATATGGTGGTAGAGAAACAAGAGGAAACAGACAAGAATGATAATCAGATACTAACTGAAATTGTTGAAGCTAAAATGTCAGAAGAGTTGAAACCAATGGATACTGATAAAGAAAGTATAGCTGAATCAAAGTCCCCAGAGATGTCAATGCAGGAAGATTGCATTAGTGATGTTGCCCCAATGCAAACTGATGAGCAGACAAACAAGGAGCAATTTGTTCCAGGTCCAAATGAGAAACCTCTGTATACAGCAGAACCAGTGACTTTGGAGGATTTACAGTTACTTGCTGATCTTTTCTATCTTCCATATGAGCACGGTCCAAAAGGCGCACAGATGTTAAGAGAATTCCAATGGCTTCGAGCAAATAGCAGTGTTGTCAGTGTTAATTGCAAAGGAAAAGACTCAGAAAAGGTGAATATACCTTATTTGTTTACTTTTAACTCTTGCTAGCATCAAAACTGCCTGTGATGCCTGTCATAGGGAAAAGGCCCCTAAAACTTCTTTTAAGAAACATTCTTTAATTAACATGTAGTGGATATCCTGCCATCTAGGGGAGGGGTGGGGAGTAGGGGGGAAAAATTTGTAACAGAAAGCTTTGTAAGGGTTAATGTTGAAGAATTACCTATACATATGTTTTGCAAATAAGAAAAGAAAAAGAAATATGCTTTCCTGAGACTGACCTTCTGATATACTTATCCTCCTTGCTACTTAGGAATGAAAAGAACTTGAAGTTTTTTATAATGAAGTTTGTCATTGGGTTGTTTTTATTGCTTGTTAATTATGATCCCCTGTTGCTTAGAATCAGTTCTGGTTTCTGCTAATATTTAACTTTTAATTTCTGATTTTAAAAAGTTACATTCAGAATAGTTTGAATTTTTCTCTTATATGATTCATCCTCAATAGATTGAAGAATGGAGGTCTCGAGCCGCCAAGTTTGAAGAGATGTGCGCACTGGTGATGGGGATGTTCACACGGCTCTCCAATTGTGCCAACAGGACAATCCTTTATGACATGTACTCCTATGTTTGGGATATCAAGAGTATAATGTCTATGGTGAAGTCTTTTGTGCAATGGTTAGGTAGGTGTACCAGGAACAATCTTCTCCCATAGTATAATGTATGTTTGAAAAAATGTGATTAGTCCACAGGGGAAAACTTCTAAAGAATTGAATGTCTATTTTATTTTCTTTAAATTCTTTGCCTATGTTTATTCTAAATGTAGGCATAATTACAGACTTCAATTGCAAGTCATTATGATTAATCACAATAAGCTGATTTTATTTTTCCCCTTGAGCTAATTCAGCATAAATATCTTTTTTTAATATATTTTAAAATATTGACTTATTCTGACTGAATGCATCCTGGACGGAATTTTATGAATCTCTCAACAGCCTTCTGCTGATTGGGAATTGAGACACTATGAAATGTGACTCTACATCAGCTCTCTGCTGCTTGCTGTGTCTTGATAACATAAATGCTGTGTTTTGATAGAACCATTGCTGAAATGACTGAAGGGCCTGGCCAAGAGGAAGCTGATCCTCCCAGCCCTGTGCGCATGCGAGCTTGAGGACAAGGCTATTCTGGTGCATCGTATCAGATTTTCTTCCTCCCTCCACTAAGTAGTTGGTTTTAGCAAGGGATGGAAATAATTGTACCCTGAGATATTAATGTCTGCTACATTAAAATGACGCTCAAAACTGCGTCTTTTTTTTTTTTTCCCTTTTCTTTTTTTCTTGCTATTTTTTTGTAATTAAATTTTCAAAAGCCTCAACTTGGTAGAAAGCACCAGCATGGCCCAGATTACTCCAGGGACGTGACTTTATTTTTCCAGGTTTTAATCCAGTTCTAAGGAATATGTTGTATACTTGCTTATGACACACAGCAGGCAGCAAGGTTGGTGACTTATGTCATAGTTTTCATAGCTGTCACAAATATCTCAGTGGGTCATAATTGTAAATAATAGGAATCATTAGTAAAAATATTTTTGGTTTTCTACCTAATTATTGATTATCTCTTAAATAATTTTTTTAAAATATTTTAAAGAAAAATTCTTAAGTTAGTGCTAAAAATTTATATTTCTAATCCTTAATCATGTCTTAAGATCCTTTTTGGATTACTGTGTAAAGTGTAGTTTAGAAAGACATTTAGACCTTGTTCTTAAAAATAGTGCCAGGTTATCTGTCCTAGGGCAGGGGTTGGCAAATGCCAACCCTCAGCCACATAAGACACATGAAATGATTTGCTAAGAAAACTGCAGGTGATGATGAGCTGAAAGCTAGGTATGACAACCTCTTACTGCTTGAGTTGTATAAATTGATAATTTTGTATAGTCTTTGAATGATGTTATAAATATCCAAATGGTCCTTCAAAGAAAAAAGGTTTCTCACCTCTATTGTAGGGGAAAGGACCTCACAACTTCTTGTTATAATAATAAATAGATCATTTTTCTTCCAGGTTACTACCAAGGGAAGATAAATCCTTGTTAGAACTTAAAACTAATTTCTCAGAATACCATAAGAAGGATTAAATTTAAGGGTGGTTTTTTTTTTGTTGGGTGTTTTTTTTGTTTTTGTTTGTTTTTAATTTTTATTTTTCATCAAGCATTTTTTCTTCACTTCTCCCAATGGGGGAAAAAACTTTATAAACAGTATGCACTTAGGACTTATAAATCTCGGGTTTGGATAGTGACCTTGAAAGTATTCGTTTCCTGTATTTATGATAAAACTTTAATGCAAGTGTAATTTTAAATTTTAGCTTCTTGACTCCTTAAAATATGCAATATTGTGCCTTGGTGCTTATACTCAAGCAATGGGATTTAATAATATTTAGCTCTAGGTATTTCTTGGCCAAGAAATGAGATAATTATTGTCTATTTCCCAGTGACAAAGATGCTTTAGTTATTGGGGGGAGGGGAGGTCATTACTGTGCTTGACCCAGAGCTCATGTTATGAATCATTTTCAAAGCTAATTAGCTGAGTTTTCATAATGATGTGAGATTTTGATTACATGTAGTATATATAGAATAGATTGAGCAGTATTCATCAGAACATGGGGATAGAGATTTGGAACCCTTTTTTCCTTTATTTTTCTTTCCAGTCCAGCTGGCATTCAGTCCCTTAAAAGAATGTGGTTATCTAGTACTTTTGATTACTAATGACTTCTATTATCTTCTTCCCCATTGTGTACAGATGGGAGAATCCTCAGCACAAGTTTCTACTGCTCTTGGATGGACAGCGGCAGATGTTCATCACGCGTCATGATTAATTAGTTTAAATTGAAAGGTTTTGACTGTGAGGTAGTTCAGGTAGATTGCCATTCAGTAGACATGAACTGAAGTCACATTTGCGCAGCGACTAAGGCATTAACAATGGTTTTTATTTACACAGCTCTTCATTCATGCAGCTTTTTATTGTCATAGTTGAAGTGCTAGTTATGTTGTGGTCTCAAAGTGGGGGGTAGTGAAGAAAAATCATCCAAGTTATTGGCTAATTTGTACAAAGTGAGAGGGATAGCTTTTTGATAAGTGTAAATTATGTTGTTATGGACTGGGGCAGGTTCTAGTCAAAGCCTGAATTTCAACCCTTTTCCATTTTTCCAGATTTGTATGTCCTGTTCTTAGGGGAAAAATACCCCAACCCCAAACCCCCAAAATAACCTCACATCAAAAAACCCCAACAACTTAGAAACCTGAACTTTTGATGGGCTTTTATCGTCAAAACTTGGTTTGCTTTGGGACTGTCTGACTAGCACACTGTATTTTATACTTATGAGATTGTTAACTTAAACAGGAAGTAGAATGCTGTCTTCAAAAGGAAAAGAACTATTGCGCTGCTGATCTTGTCAGAAGACTAGGCAAATTGTTCCTAGTTTGTTCCTTAAACTTAACTGTCTTCCCTTTTAAATTTTCACTTACATTGTTAACCTCACAGCCTCTAAAATGGGTTAAATAATAGCTTTAAGTGCTCAATATCATGCCAAGAAATAAGCTGTTATTGCACTTTTTTGAAGAAAGGAGTATTTTAGGGCATTAAAAGCCCCATTGGAATTAAATCTCAGGATGTGGCAAATTATCCAAGTCTGAATTTTGGTCTGTCTTCCTGATTGAGGCACCTTATGTCTTCACTATTCTTGGCTGTGTTAACTTATTGAGCTATTTTTATTTTTCTATTGACCTTAGTTTTCTGACAAGAGTAACTCCTTTTTTCTTTCCCCTACCCTTTCCCTTTCCCTCTCTCTAAAAATATAAAATGTGACTTCAGACAGGTACAATTCCTTCTTGGGGCTGTGATAATAAAATTTCTCCATCCATCCATCTGGTAAAATTTGTGGTAGCAGGTCACTCCTTTTTGTAGTTCTATGATTTCAAGACAGGATGGATGGCATAATTTGTTAACAGCTGTACTTAGAGAATATAAACTTTAGCCTGACAAACTGAGACAATTTGTTTTTCTTCCTGTATAAGTGGAAGGATTAGAATCTGGCTACTTCAAAATTTATTCCTGAAGCAGTTATTGTACATTTGAGGGGAGTGGGCATCGATAATGGTACCATGATAGATTAAAAAAATATATATATTATCACAGCCCTGACCTTGATATCCTGGATTATTATTGTTAGAGAGGTTTTCCACAAAGAATGTATTTGTTGGACGTTTGAGACGCTCAGGAAATCCCCTTTCTCGTAACGTTCTCCGCTTGGATCTGATTTCAACAGGGTGTCGTAGTCAATCTTCAGCACAGTTCTTAATTGGAGACCAAGAACCCTGGGCCTTTAGAGGTGGTCTAGCAGGAGAGTTCCAGGTATCAATATGAATTCACAACTGAATTGACATTTTCTTTGTTTTATGAGAAACCTTTTGTTGCGCATCAGATGGCTGGAAGGATTGGTCTGCCGAAGGCTTTCTAGTCCAAAATTCAATTTAGTTCTAGAGCTGGTTTTAAATCAAATTTTCCTCCCCTTTTCACAGTAATTTCTCAAGGAGATGCTGCAAATTCCCCCCGCGCCTGCGAAGCGCAGCGGCTTTAGGTGTACATTTCACATTGTTTCTTTGCAGGTCGCACAGCATTTTAATCTGCGCCCGCAATGTACAATGCGCGCATGCTTGTCTGCCAGTGGAAATTCCATGAGCAAAAATATAAAGAAAAATGAGCAAATAAATTGAATTTGGATCTACAGCAATTCTAGAAAAAAAAAAACAAAGGAAAGAAATAACTTGGGTTTGCAATAAAGCTTTCCATTGATGAAAGCATTAAGTATAGATGGAGCTTCTTATTTGGTGGTTGGATTTGTTCATGGATTTTTCAGGTGCTCTACTTTTTCCCCCCAACAGGTGCTCTGCTGCGCACAGCAAACTGAAGCGCATTGCTTTGGGGATAAAGCGTCTCCTCTGGACAGTTAACCCTCTTCAGACCAAACCTCTCCTCCTGACATTATCTGTTCTGCCATCTTTTAGTACAGAGATGGTATAGATAAGATTGGTAAAATATATATACATATATAAATATATGTATAAAATTGGAATAGACTTTACCATCCTTTTAAGTCCATTAATGAGCCACTAAAGTTGTATATAATATTCAGATTGAGTAATTTCTATTCAGATATATCTCGCCCTTGCCCCAACCCCCCCGCAAAGTGGTGTTTGCATTAGTAAAGCATATCAAACCCCTCTTCTTTAGGCCTGCCTGCAGTAGCCAGTTAATGTTCATTTGGTAATCTGCAGTGCACACCCATGAACTATTTTACTAATTCTCAGTAGTGATGATTCTCTTCCCTTTCTTTCCACAGCGATTGTTGCCAATTGATGGGGCAAATGACCTCTTTTTTCAACCACCTCCACTGACTCCTACCTCCAAAGTTTATACTATCAGGCCATACTTTCCTAAAGATGAGGTAATGGTCACCTTCTGTATTGACCTCTGGTACACATGTATATCTCTACTTTCTGCCCAATATTTATATATTTTGGTTACTGTGTAAAGGTTAAGGACCTTGGTAGAATCTTGCTTATGGGGATTAGGTAGGAGAAATACAAGACAATTGACTACTAGAGACTTAGAATGTTCTAAAATGTAGGACCTAGGAGTTTTGATATTTTGTAGGACCTAGCAGTTCTGATAGCTGTTATCTCTTGAAAAAGTCAAGAATGCAGAGCTGGGATTCCTAAACAATAATGGGTAACTGCTGAAGAGTTGATTTTCCTCCTGTATATTAGTTATGAATATTCACTTGATTGTGAGATGCCTGCTGTTAAAATACTACTTTAACATTTAGTAATGTATCTGATGTTGCAATTGTATTTGATGATTGAAAATAGATAATTCTTTGGGCAACTGATGAAATTACTATGCATACATAAAGTAGCTTTATTATTATTAGCAAATGGGTAACTGAGACTAAGCTTTTTTTAAACTTCTTAGATTTTGTTATAACTAACTTTTATCCCACAAGTGAACTCTATCAGTGTTCATAGAAAGTTAGAAGTTTTTCAATAATTTCATACACCTCTGCCTCAGTTTTCAACTAACAATAATAACCAATGAGAGCTTCTATTAGATGAAGGTAGTCTGGTTACTCCTTCCTTATTAGCAATTCTAGTTTGACACTTTTTTCTAACTGACATTACTCTTTTGCCACCTTTCTTAACCCATCAGCATACTGCATTGTGTTTTTAGGCATCTGTGTACAAGATTTGCAGAGAAATGTATGACGATGGAGTTGGTTTACCTTTTCAGAGTCAGCCAGACCTTATTGGAGATAAGTATGTACCCTCTAAAAAACCTGGATATAGTCATTAAGAAACTATTCTTGTTAGCAGTTGAGGAAAGGTGCTCACTAGAGCAGAGATATGAAGGGAGAGCTGAATTTGTGAAGTTGGCATTGAGCAATGAAATTGATATTTTCTTCATTGCCAAAATACTACTCTTGAGGGTTGGGCTTTTGAATGATGCTCAAATTTCTCAGTAGGTGAATGAAACTATTATCTCTGCTTACATTTTGGTTGGCCTTCATATCAAATATATACACTAAAGAGTTTTTAAAATGTTGCTTTGTAAAAGTTTATTCCACTTGGTGTACTCTTAGCTGTTTTCATAAGTTTTTATGTTACTCTAATGAGGTTAGTGTAGGTGAGCAATAAAGTTTTAAATAATTCCATGCCAGCAAACTTTGTATTGATACTCTTTCCTTAAAACAGGTTAGTGGGAGGCCTGCTTTCACTCAGTTTAGATTACTGTTTTGTGCTAGAAGATGAAGATGGCATTTGTGGCTATGCCCTGGGCACTGTGGATGTAACCCCATTCATTAAAAAATGTAAAATTTCCTGGATTCCTTTCATGCAAGAAAAGTACACTAAGCCAAATGGTGACAAAGAGCTTTCTGAGGCTGAGGTCAGTATTGCATATATTTAGAATGAAGTATAAATTGAAGAGGCTAGACCCAATCACATTGCTAAATGGTCTTTACTTAGGGGAACTAATTCTTAGCATTTGTTTCTAACATTTCTCTCCCTCCTCACCTACTTTTCCTACTCGCCCCTTTCCCTACTCTTCCCTCTTTCCTATCCCCTTAAGACCATTTGATACCTTGGAAGGACTGATAACATGTACTTAAGTTGAAATTTTCTACAGTATAGTTTAAGATACTCATCATTGAGAAGCACTAGAGTATAAACTATACCAAGGTAGAGATGATGTCATTGGATTTTTCCCAATACTTGACAGAGTGCTTTATACATAAGTAGATAGTTGTTAAAAGTCCATTTCCTTTTTGAGAATATCTTAATAGTTTGGTTTTTTTTTTTTTGATAGGTTTTAAACTAGTGCTTTTACATAAATTAAAATTTTTTTCATTTATTAATGTATTTTTTTCCTTTTTTTTTTTTTTTTTTTTTTTGCTGGACTCAACCTCCTTGAGAGTGGGGCTAATAGTGCCAATAAACTTAGCTCTTTCTGTATTATAGGGCTCAGAGTTTTGCATAAAGGTGGAAATTATTTGATTTAATTTTGCTTTTTCATCCCTATCTAATAGCAAAATGATTTCCATAATGCCTCATAGTCCCTTATAGTTTTGTTGTTGTTGTTGTTATTGTTCTTCACTCAAAATGACATAGATATGTAATAAAGAATTTTGTTTTTGAGTATTATCTTCAGAGTCAAAATGGCATATAGTTTGTGCTTAAGCCAACTGCATTATGCTGGTCTACTATAGGCAACCCATTTGACGATGAGAGTGTTGCTTAGTATATTTCTTATAAAAATAACTAATTTTTCTGTTACTTTTTATAAAAATGATGACTAAGTTAGAATAAGTGAAAGCATTTTAATGACTATATAAGGTGACTTAAAGAGTGGTGACTACAAAATCTACAAGAGCAAGAACTGGAAAACAGTTTTTTTTCTTTTCTTTTTTCCTAATCCTGTTCCTGCACTTTGGCTGCCAGCCATATAACAGGAAGCAATTTATTCCATATTCTCTCATTTCTAGAAAATAATGTTGAGTTTCCATGAAGAGCAAGAAGTATTGCCAGAAACTTTCCTTGCCAACTTTCCATCTCTGATAAAAATGGACATTCATAAAAAAGTAACTGATCCAAGTGTGGCCAAAAGCATGATGGCATGCTTGCTGTCTTCTCTCAAAGCTAATGGTGAGTATTCTAGGTAAAGAGAGAGATGTGAAATAAATATAGAATTAGATACTGAGAATGGAAAACTAAACTGACCAACAAAACTAATTGTAAACTGTTATATTCATCATTAAGACTACTTTTTTCCTTTAATGTTAACTCTCATATTTTAATTTTTTTCCAACTGCCTTTGGGAGATAGTTAGGCTTCAAATAAAGACTGGGGCATTGAAAATGTTCATTCTTTGTCAACTACAAGAAAAAAATCACAGGTCAAATCATTGTGACCATGGGTAGATTAGTTGGGACTTAGTTTTTTACCTTAAAAATAATCTACCTCTGCTTTAAAAATTTCCTTAGATTGGAAAGCCAAAATGGATTTCAGGATTGGGAAAATAATGCTGATTACCTAGTTTGTTAGTTGTCATTCCTTAATGTATCCACAATGCAATGGAAAGACCATTTGATTTGGAATCAGAGGCAGATGGTGATATAGTGGTAGATAGTGTGCTGGGCCTGGAATAAGGAATTCCAACATTCATATACAGCTTCAGACACCTAACTGTGACTCTGGACAAGTCACTTCCATTTGCCTCTGTTTCCTCATCTGTAAAATGGGGCTAAATAAATAATGGCATCTATCTTGCAAGGTTGTTGTGAAGTTCAAATGAAATAATTTTTGTACAAATAAATACTTAGCACAATGCCTGGCATATGGTTAGATGCTTGTAGAAATGTTTATACCTTTTCCTTCCCCTCCCTTTTAAATTATACCTCTGCTATACAGCTTCTGTGCCTTGTATGTCAAGTCTATTTGGGTCTGTTTCTTTATAGAATGAAGTATTAGATTAGATCATTTTTAAGGTCTCTTCTAATTCTAGATGAAAACTGTAACTAAATAGGTCCAGGGCTCTATATTTAATGGATACCCTCAGGGAACTTGCTCCTTTTTGGAATGAGGCCCATGTGTGAGTACTTCCTACTATTAGTTCTAAAAGATTTTTGGAATAGAGGAGAAACTTATTTTAAGATAAATCAGACCCCTGATCCATCTGAACAGCTAGCATTTTTATTGTGCTTTAAGGTTTACAAATTGTGGGTGTGTGTGGGTGTGACAGAGAGAGAAGGAGAGCACAGTTATTTAAATGAGAATACACATAACTTATCCCATGAAGTAACTGATGTACTACATAAAAGGTATGGTTGTGCACATCTTACAAATGAGTATATGGAGACTGGTGTTAAATGATTTATTCTTGTGGTCACTGAGCTAATAAATTCAAAGATGAGGATTGAGCCAAGTCTCAAGTGACTCTAAATATAGCAATTCCCTTCAAACTGTTTTGTTGCCAGATTTTTTTTAATGGGATTTGTATCAATGATAAATAAATTTAATGTTAACATTGTATCAGAGCTTGTGCATCTGTATCATAAGAGCTCTCCTTCTTTACATTTTGAGTATTGTTTTTTTGTTTTATTTTTAGGCTCCCGTGGGGCTTTCTGTGAAGTAAGACCAGATGATAAGAGGATCCTAGAATTCTACAGCAAGTTAGGTTGTTTTGAAATAGCAAAAATGGAGGGATTTCCAAAGGATGTGGTTATCCTTGGCAGGAGCCTGTGACATTCATTGACGTTGTGACCTGTCCTAATGTCTTGACAACTCCCAAGTGGGTGGGTGGTGGATGGAGTCTTCATATGGTCCAGCCTCAGGAGAGGAAGAAGTCAGTCAAAAGGATTGGAGGCAAGGAGGACTATGTGAAGCCTCACTCATCACACATTCAGACTACTTGCTGTTCAGAAGAGAGTACTGCTGGAAATTTTGTTTAAATAAGAGTTGTGGTCCTCCCTTTCAAGTCTTGTGTCAAGTGCCAAGACATCTTTGTTGCACCTTTAGGGAAGAAAGTCCTGTTATTAATGAAGCCGGCAGTAGTCTCTATATCCATATGGTTGCACTTTTCACCCGGAATATCCAGCTGAAATCATCTTCTTCATCCTCATTAATTTGTTGAATGATGGGTCCCTTTCCTCTTTGGGTGACATGACAAAAAGACAAACCGGTTTCCTTGGAATTCTAATGCTGCCGAATGGAGATAATTGTCAAATTATCAACAGAAAATAAGTAGTGACATGTCTGATTTGGGCAATCTTTCTTGCTTGTTCACAAACCATGGCCAGTGTCAGTGGGGTGACCATTGGTTCAGGTGTATTGTGCTTTGTAGGGACAAATGTGCAGTTGTCTGTGACAAAAGTCACAAAATACAAGCTTGTATATTTCTTTGTATATAAACTAGCTGTATGCTGATTAACCTCGTGTTTACTGTTTTTGTAATTTTTCTTTGAAATGGAACGGTATTGATCTAAGATGGTACTTTTTGAATAATGTAAAACCATATCAGAGGATGGAGCTATAACTTTTCTTTGTCCTTGACTTTCTTTTTTAAAATTACTTTTAAAGTGCCTCCCACCCAGGGCAAGAACATAACCATTTTGGGTAAGAAGTCTTGACTTTACTGTGTAAGTGAGGCTGATCTGTTACAAGGTTAATGCTATCACTACTGTCTTAGAAATCAGCCCCAATAGGCTTAGCATGTCGATGTTGGTGAGCCTTGACACCTGTCAGGGAACAGGTAGGGCATAGGGAGATGATCAGGATTTGCCCTTAATTCAGTTGTCCTTTTAATTTCAAGACCTGTTCATACTGGTTTGATTAAATCAGAGTCTTTAATTCTTGCATGTTCTTGTTTTAAAAAAACACCAGGATGAGTACATGTTAACCAATGATTTCAATGGTTACCTACTTTTTGCTATAACCAGAAATTCTGAAAGTTTCATATTTAATGTATTACCTCTCTTTTTTCAGGGGTCTGAGATTGATGCTAGCAAGTAAATTCTTTGCAAGGTTATAGCTTTTCCATCACTGCAGGGAGAGTTCCAGACATAGAACTCACCTACAATCATTTTTGTACCTTATTCCAGCCTTGTGAAGGAGGAAAGAGGGAAAAGAATGTAATTTGAAGCCTGTTTTCTTTAAATGACTCCAGTCACTGGAGTTTTGAGGAAGTCTCAAGTGTTAAAGCCCTGCTGGGCTTTAAGTTAACTGGCACATTATGGAGTGAGGGCCCTTTATCCCTATTCAGGGATAACCTCCACTCAGTGGGAAAGAGGCCTTTTCATTTTCAAAGTGGAAATCTTTCCTTGAACAGAAGAATCTAGCTTGTTGAATATCTAGAAGCAAATTTGTGTTTTTCTTTTTGAAGTGGGTCAGAGAAGTTCAACTACAGCTTTATGGAAAGCAGAGTTAAGATTGCTGGTTTTTGAGTGCATCTCATAGAATAGCATATAGCCATCTTGTTTTCTCTGAAGGAACAATTATTTATAAGCGCCAGACCCAACTTTGAATTTAGTCAGGATTCCTAGCATTATGGCCTAGTTTGCTTATGGCCTTATAGCCTGGCTTTATAAGTTGCTGATATCTCTTTTCTCTATCCTTATTAATTAATGTGTAGATGCTAATTGTATAGAACAGATGTCCAGGCCAATATCATCACTCTAGAATTGTAAAATCATATGTTAACACATCTTTCATGGTAATGAACTTTCATTAAGGTTGGAATGCCACTTTCATTAATCTGTTTAGATCCATCTGAATTACCTGTAGAAAATGAATTATAAACTGTATTTGAAGACCATGCAAGAAGCAAAATAAAACTTGAAGTGATTGTTTGTTGTTTGCTTCACCTTGGGCAAAGCTGTTACTTTGGCCCTAAGTCTTTGTCTTGCCCTACCTTAGAGCCAGGTCTTTCACTTTCCATGCTTTTCTTCATTAACACTGATTCTAGGATCTGTCTGCCTAGAATAGCAAATGAGGGAGGCATTTCTCCTTTTGACCCCAAGGCTTTCCTACTTAATGCCCTTCAGAATAAGATCTGGAAATTGGAAGGAAAGTTAGCTGCTTTCTGCTGACAGGATAAGCTTTCCCTTTTAGAGAACAAAGAACTACACTGCTTTGAGGCCTTCTGAGGAGCATGCAACAGGGAACAAGAGATGTTAATTCAGGAGGCAAGACCTTGTACAAATAGGCTTGGTATCCAACATTTTTCTCTTATTTACTGAATTTGGGAGTAGAAAGTTCCTTGAGGGTAGTCAGTTTTTTAAAATCTGTAAACACAGAATTGATAACTTGTAAATGAAATAGGTAATTTGAAGCATGGTTAAAAGAATGACTTCATGGGGGAAAATGAGTGAGCCAAGCCTTAAAAGGAAAAGGATACCAGGTGTTAAGGAAGGAGTATATACTGGGAAATTGCTTCTGCAAATAAATGGACTGAAGTAGGAGAAGGTATATGTCCTTTTGTGGCATAGAATAATAGTCTGCTGCTCCCCAACTCTGTAGGTGGTAACTAGGATTCTTTTAACTGGTGTTGGCTTAGAATCTGTTCAAATTGTAACATTTTTATTTTATAAATGTTACTTCTTAGAATAGGTATTCCTAAAGTCAGCAAATGAGTGGCAGAACCACTACTTGGTATTTTGACTGAACCTAAAAGCAGTAGAAAGAACTCATTCAACAAGCATGTAGTACATGCAACCATTCTGTAGAGAAGTTTTCTGCACTTACGGAATTTACCTTTTCTGGGAGAAACAATTTCTGGAGGAGGGCAACAGTACAAAGGAAGCCTTGGGCAGAGCTGGACCTTCAAGGAAGGTAGGGAATTTTAGAGGCTAAGGTGAGGAAGGAAATGTATTCCAGACATTTTCATCAGCCCATGCAAAAGGTAGGAGCCAAGATAGAATATCTTCTAAGGGAACCAACAAATAGCCCATGTTAGCTAGAGAGTAGTAATAACCTGAAAAAGGGAGGTTGGAGCTGTATTGTAAAGAGATTTAGATGCAGAATAAGCTGTTCTGGAGACATTTGGGAGTCACTAGAACTTAAGGAGATGTGATGACTGTATTTTAGAAATAACAATTTGGCTGTTGTGGAGAACTGATAGGAAAGAAAACAGGTTATTGCACTAGACCAGGTGAGAGGCTGGTAATAAGGGACAAGAGCCTAAATTAGATTGTACTTTCCAGTGTAGATAACTTCCCTGTCCTATTTACTATATGACATTCAATGAATCACTGTCTTTTGGGGCTTTGATTTCTTCCTCTATAAAATAATTGCAGGAGGTAGTTTCTAAGATTCCTTAAATCCTATGATATTCTTTTCCCTTCACTATGCTGAATTCAGGAAAATCAGTAAGATGCCAAGGATTTGACCTATACCTTGGAAAGGTGTGGATCCAGAAGTTAAGCTCTCCTTCCCAATTTCTCATTAGACCCAGTCTCTAATTTGTGTTGTGGCTCTTGAGGCTAGAAGACTTGAATAAGTGTATTCTGAATTTTAATGATCAGTTTTAGTTATGGGGAGGGAACCTGTAGTTCACCAAGTCAATTTCAGGTACTTCTCGATTTCTCGCAGGCTCTTCAAAAAATGAAAAAAATGTTACTAGCTGTGTGATCCAGGACAAGTCACCCCCATTTGCCTCCCCCCAAAAAAAGGCAATCTCATAGGAACCATGTTGAACATCATGGACTGAAAGTCCTTGAGAAGACTGTTTCTAATCATAGCATCAAAGTATAGGTAAATTGGGAGTTAGCTAAAGCTTTTGGTAAAGCTTTGAATTCCAACTAAATAACTATACTTTCAGATAAATTTTTGGTTTAGCTTTCCCACCCCACCCCACCCCCCAGCATTTGGGGAGTGGCAGTATTTCATATATAATCTAGTTTTAAGCTAGACACTAAATATTAATAGGAGTGGTCAATTCTAATAGATTTTTGGTAGTGGCATATCCCTGCCCCTTCTCTAGGGGGTGTCCTCAGTGTTTTCAGGATGTTTTCCTTCTATCCTCCCAATGTAGTCAGCTAAATCAGGGAGGCATGGTTATTGAGTTACATATGATTGAAATCCAGGAGAAGCCACACAATTTAGAAATTGGGCCTTGGAAGAGATGTACAACTGGCCTTGGGCAAAGGGGAGGTTGGGGGGAGCGAAGCAATCCTTAAGTCTAGTGTCTGGTATCATCATCTGTCCTAAGCACTAATAAGGAGTCAAGCCTATAGTAGAATACATCTCTGGGTCCCATGACACTACAACTTGTACTAGTGTAGTGAGAGAACAGAGAGCTAGATGTCCCTGGATGGAAAGGATCTTGACCTGTCATAAGTGGAAGTGCTACGTCCAACTCTGCCTGGCCATGAAGTAGTACTGAAGCCAGGTCTTACTAGCACAGGGAGTTTAGGGGGTCTTTAATAAAAGCAGACTTAGAATGAGAGTTGTTTAGGGGTACTGATGAATTTTGTAAAGTGGTTCCTTTGTCAAAAGTTGTGAGATGTTGACAAAAAAGGGAGGTTACAAAGAGGAAAAAAAGTCTATGAATCTCATCAAATAATGGTGGTGAGGGATGCAAGAAGAGACAAAAAGAAAAAAGCAGGGAAAGATGTCACCTTCAGTTCCTCACTTTTCTGGGATCCTTAACGAGCATTTATTGAGCACCTAGTAATTGTGGAAGCATTAAGTGCCAGTCACTAGGGATGGAGAATCCTGTAATCTCAGCCCTCAAGGCACTTCAATAGAAGGGCTAATGTAGTTTTATGCTCTTGAGGGTTATCCTTTTGGTACCTTTCACAATACATGGCATGCATAGGTGCACATGTACAGATTGGGGATCTTGAATTTCTTCCTCCAGCCACTCCATTTCTCTGAGTGAGGCACACACTATCTCAGTATCAGTTTTTCCATCCATACAAATACTTATGAAATTAAATCTGAAATACTTATTAAATCAGGTAAGGTGCTCTGCCCAGAACTCAAGACTTGCTTGGCAGGTAAATCCTAGGGTGCTGTTCGTCAGCATATCGTCCTGGCCAGCAGAGGAGGAGGACTGGCATCTTGTAGGCTCAGAGCAGGAGGAAGGCCAAGTAGCCCAGCCTAAAGGCACCCCTATGAGAAGGGCCCTGCCCTTAGGGCTGAAACTCTGGACTTTCTAATACAGGAAGACAATGGGGGGGGGGAAGGAGACGAGTAGTCATTCGGACCCCTGCAGCCTGTGGGACAAAAGGTCAGCAGATGACCGAAAGGTGCCCGAAGCTAAGCCCGAGGGTTCTGGTCTGGGTCTGGGCACTACCCCCTCCAGATATGTGGGTGTGTCCATCTCTCGGTACTGGTTCTGGGGAGAATCGACCCCCACGCTTTGTTCTTGGGGTTTTGGCCTAGTAGGTAGCAGGAAGGGGAGAAAGTTGAGAAAAAGATAGGGCCCTCTCCCAATTTGCACTGTGGCTCTCGGTCTGAAGGGATAGACGAGGGTCAAGCCTCAGACTCATGGGAGGAGAGAGACTTTAGACTGCCGGGCTCCCGAAGCTCTAGTACTCACCTCGCCAGTCTCCTGAAGGAGTTGGTCAATGTTTGGTTGTGCTCGGACGGGGACGGCCCCTTTAAGAAACGTGGCCGGAACCGGCGACGGTCCCTTGCTTTGTGCGTGCTAGGGGTGGAGTTTGTAGACGGTCCCTGCAGCATGGCCGCCGCCTCAGCCTCCTTGGCGTTCCAGGAGCAGGAAAGCCGGGCCCAAACTGGGGGCTCCAAGGGAACCTGGAGGCTTCGGGGCCTAGGCGCGGTCACCATGGACAGCTTCTTCTTCGGTACCTAATGGGGCAGGGGCAGAGGGGGCCACAGCCATTCGGATGTGAGCAGGATGGGCGTGGGAAGGAAGACAGCTGGGGCTGATGACCCAGGGGTCCGAGGCGACCCCCACTCGCAGCCCTCCCCGAGTTGTGCGGGCAGAGGGGAGAAATCGGGATTCTCCCCGAGATGTTGGAAGTGGGAGGAGTTGGAGGCCTGTTATGGGCAGCACGTGGAGAGGGCGGAGCCGGAGGGGGAAGGGAGGGGTGACCTGAGCAGCCACGTGAGAGGGAAGGAGCTCTCTCAAGAGTAGCCCAATACACCCCCATCTTCCTTCTGTTCCCCTCTGCACCCACCGTCCCAGGTTGTGAGCTGTCCGGGCAAGCTAGATCCTACACCTTCAAGGTAGAGGAGGAAGACAACACGGAGCATGTGCTGGCATTGAGCATGGTGAGGGGATTCCCGAGTCCTTGGTAGGCTTCCTTTCCTACTCCCACCTTCTAGAGAGGCGCCCTGTCAAAGTCTCTGTCCCTCGTGCAGAGAACGGGATGCCCCCGTCACGGCGAGGGCTGCATTCACTGTGCTGGACGGCCCGACTAACCAAGCCCTTCTATGAAACCCTCCATAACTAATCCTCCTCCCTGGGTATATGGCCCAGTATGGGGCCAGGAGATGGGGCCCGCGGGAGCTGAGCTCGGGGTGCCTAGGGCTGAGGCCTCGGGCCTGTCTCCCCTCACCCCAGCTGTGCCTCACGGAAGACGCCAAGGAGGAGTGCAACGTTGTGGAGGTGGTGGCCCGCAACCACGAGGATGAGGAAATCGCTGTGCCCTTGGCCAACCTCAGACTGTCCTGCCAGCCCATGGTGAGAGGAGCCCCTTGCCCCCAGTCGGTGAGGGTCAGAGCGTGGGAGGTGTGTGTGTGTGTGGGGGGGGTAATCTTTTCATGAAATCTCCAACCTGAATGGTGCCAAGGACTCCTGCTTGTGAAGCTCTCAGTTTCTTCACCTGTCAAGTGAAGAGGATTGATTTTGGATGGCGTTTGGGGTCCTTCTTCAGGCTTAGATCCTAAGGACTAGGGTGTGGGACCCTAACTGGACTTGTCTCCTTTCTCTACTCCCCCAGCTCAGCCTGGGTGACTTCCCGCTCCAGCCTCCAGTGACCTTCCACCTGAAGTCCGGCTCTGGTCCTGTGCATGTCACCGGGAGGCACCAGATTGGTGAGGGCACTGTGTCCTGTCTTTGACCTTCCCAGGGAGCATCTCTGCACTGTACTTGGGCTTATAGGCCAACTCCCTAGCTATTCAGGGCTCTATAATCGGGCACCTTCAGACCACTTCTGTCACTGCTGCCCTCTATGACAGACCTGGGTCTATCCGAGATGTTTTTCCTACGCCCACCTTTAGACTATCTAAATCCTGCCCATCCTAGCCAGCTCGATCGTCTTTCCTCTGATAAGCATTCCCTTAGCAGCCTAGCCCTGACCTTCAGAAAACAACTCTGTGCTTGATCTTTGCTGGCCGACTCTGGGGATGCTGTTATCCCAGCCAGGTCATAAGCTTCCCAAGTGGCAGTGACATCTTGCCCTGGGCAGCCCCGGCTCCCACTGTTTCTTCCTTCATTGAGGCTGATTCTGAGTCTAGGTAGATAAGGGGGCTCAAGTGGCATGGAAGCACGCCGGGTGTCCCCTCCCCCCTGTGATGCTGATGGTCTGCCTGTCCCCCCTAGTGTCTGTGGAAGGCAGTGATCTCTTGGAAGAGGAGGAGGAGGATGAAGACAGAGACCCAGAACCTCAGCCCATTCTGCCAGCCAAGAAGCGGCAGGGAAGGCTTTAGTTGCAAAGGTGAGTGCACAGGCCCCTGGACTCTATTCTCTCCCTAGAGGGTACAGTGGCAAGGAAAGGAGATCCCTAGAGGATGGGACTGTTGAGGGCTGAGCCTCTGATCTGCCCTCTCTCTCTCTCTCTTTGTCTTTTCAGGCCTGAAGTTGTCTCTCCTTTCAACTCACATGGCCCTGTTTTTCCTGGATGTTTCCAAAGTGGTTTTCTTGATTTCTCATCTACAAGATAAGAGGGGATGGAGCCACTCTTGGAGGCAAAGAGGAGGAACCTTGGTGCCCTTTCCCCAGCAGAACCCCATTTTGAGACCCCAGTATCTAGAGTGGGATATTGTCTCAGCACAAACTTTACTTCCTCCCTTCCTCCCCTCCCTGATCTCTGCTCTAGGTTTTTCTTATGCTCTTATTGGGAGAAAGGTGTGAGATTGAGGGGTGGGGAGAGACCAAGGGAATGCAAGAACAAAGATTTTCCCTGAGTGGGGCAGATGGACAGGGAAATAATTTTATTCAGAAACCTAATTAAGTATTTTTAGAAATTTTGGAAGAAGTTGAAAATAAAGTGATTTTTTTTTTCCCTGCAAATTCATCTGTTTATCCTCCTGGTGAAGGGCAGGAAGTCTATCTTGGTGTTTTAATTTTGGAAGTCCTTGGGGAGTAGAGTTCCTAGTGGGACCACCAGATGGCAGTCTGGCCTCATGGAGGGGAAGTAGGGCAGAAGTGGGGAGGGGGATGATTTGTGAAGGCTGGAGGTGCTGCCTCCAGGGGGAGTCCCTTTTATCCCTTTCATCTATGACTTGGTGGGACACTGTATGTGGGGAAAATCTTCCCTCACAGAAGGCTGAGCTGTTGACTAGCTGACCCTAAAGTAACCATTGCAAGCAACAGGTACTCCCTAGCACACCAACATCACCAGAGTTACCTCTCCTCCCATATCTACATATGCACCCCATCCCCAACTCGTGAGGATGAGAGTAGGGAAGAGCCAGATCCTGGGAAGTTATAGCCAATACCTAGCCCCTTTTGTGGGAACTGAGTCTCAAGCTGGGCCTCAGCTTGGCCCCAGTGGCACTGGTGGGGGAGCACTGGGCCCTGGGGTCTCTGCTACATAAGAGGAGGAAAGAACTTACCTCACAAAGGGCTGAGTCAGCCTTTTAGCAATTCTGTCCTGCTCCCACCCCCAACCTCCCTTGTGAACGATGTCAGGCTTCTAAAGACCATCCTAAGAAACCTGATTCAGGGCCAGATGGAGAGGGAGGGGGTAGCATCCCAGATTGGGTGACTGAGTAACCAGAGTCCATCTCCACCACCACCACCCCCACCTGGCATATGGGGGTAGGGTGCTACCAGGAGGGAGATTAGTTTACAGGTGCTCAGAAGGAACTACCACCATGGCCATCCTCTCAAGAGTCTCACAGTGTTGGAAAGACCCAGGACAGAAGGATTCCCTTTTTATGTTCTTATATATGTGGCCTAAACATTGTGTAATTCTCTTCTCCACCCTTCCCTTTAGACTCTATTTAGTCCAAGGGCCCAGGATGGTCATATGTGTTAGAAAGTCCTGGGTGAGCAGTTGAGGACAACCAGAAGGACAGATAGACTTGGGATTGTGGAAACGGGTTTTCTTTCAGAGGGTTTAGGTGTTTCCTTTAGTGATAAGATCTTCAGATCCTCCTTTTCCCAAAATGCCTGTCCATCTTCCCCACACACCCACACACACATCACAAATACCATTTTAGTATTTTCTGTCTGTAGTCTTCAAGTTGTCACAGTGAATAGTTAGACTTGGAGTAAGGAAGACCTAAATCCAAATCTTCAAGCACTTGTCTATATGACCCTGAACAGATCACTTAATCTCCATCTGCCTAGGTGTTCTCATATGTAAAATCAGAATAATAATTGCAGGCACCTCTTAGAGTTATTGGGAAGATAAAATACTTGCTAAGCACTTTGCAAGTGTTAAAAGACCATGTAAATATTAGCTATTATTATTGTTTTAGATTCCCCCAAGAAGACTGGAACTGAGCTGAGATAAGAAGGAAAGTATCCTAGGACTTTCTTTTGGTCTCAAAGGGAAGGAGCCAACCAGAGAAATGGTTATGATGTTCCTTGGGACACTAGAAATGGCAGTTTTATGGATCTCCCTAGAAAAGAGTATTGACTCTAGATTGGTCCTCCTCTCCCAAATACAAATCATTAAAATAAACAACATATAAAACTCACCTTAATGAGGAAAGTTAGGTCTTCTAAGCTAATGAGTGTGAATGCATTCCCAACAGACTGGGGACTAGTTGGTCTGGGGGGTTAGAATCCCCAGCTTAAACCCTGCCCCAACCCAACTGCAAATGTCTCAATATTCCTGCTGACATTGTGAATCTGAGACATTTCCCCAAAACTTTTGTACAACCATTAGAGCAATCAACAAGCATATAATAATTTATTGTGTCAGGCACCTTGTTAAGCACTGTGAGTATAAATAAAAAGAACAAAAACATAGTGTCTACCCTAAAGGAGTCCACATTCTAATGGGAAAGACAATGTGCAAAAATTTATACATACAAGATATAAAGAAAAGCATCTCAAAGGGAAGGCAGTGGGCTGGGGGGGGGCAGAGAAAGGTGTTCTGTAGAAGGTAGTATTTGAGCAGGGGAAATGAGGTTAGGAGGAAGAGCATTCTAGGCATGGGGACAATAACAGGTAATCAAGAGTTGGATTGACTAACCTGGACTAAGTATTTTCCAAAAACAGATATAGGTACAACACCGCCTTCCCCATGGCTGAATTAGGGAAAGGTGAGTATGGAGGGAAGTATGGCCAGGAAACTTCTCTCACCAGCTTCAGAATTCCTAGGGACTGATACCACCTGGTGGGCAAAGGTAGAATATTACTCAGCCAGAGAAACTGACCCCCCCCCCCAATTCAGATCTCTCACCAGCTCCCCATCCTTCTACCCACCTTGGTCTCTAGCAAGACTGCCAACATTACTGAAGCACTTAAGGAGTCAGCCCTAGGAGAAGAAATGTAAAGCACCCCCTATATTATGTGTTAGACACTATAGCAGAGTGTCTCACACACAAGTCTGGCCAGGGGAGAAATAGGGAATAAGGCATGGAATAGGAACTAGTACCAAGCCCAGACCTTGTTCATCTTGGTATCTCTATCACTACAAAGCACACACTGGGCACTTAAATATTTATTATGAATAAACAAATGAATTAATCTGGAAGCATGAGATATGCTGTGTAAAGTTAGCACCTGTGGAATATCTTGGAACTTCATGGCTGGGGAAGAGGAGTCCCAAGGGACCCATCACGGGAATATATATGGGGCTTCTTATGAACCCTCCCATAGGTCATTCTCCCTCCAACACATACATACACACTCTCAATCCATCTGCATCCCCCACCTGTGGATTACACCAAGTATCTGAGTGATCTCCAGGAGCCCAAGTGTTTATTGGAAGTCTGGTTTGAAATCTGCCTTATATTGGGAGCCTATTGTATTTATGTGGCAACTGTGCATGGAAGTGTCAGCCTGCATGTGTTAATAACGTTATTTAACTCTTGTATTGTTATTTAACTTTCTGTGTGTGCCTTCTTCCCCAGGCAGACTGAGCTCCTGTAGGGCAGACACCGAGGCTTCACCTCTTCCTGTCTCCCCTACAGCTAGCCCAGGTAAGGGGCTGGCTGGCTGGCCCGGCCAGGGGGTGGGGGAGAGAGAAACTCTGGAGGAAGATTGCTTGATTTCAGATGTATGAAGAGGTGTACATAGGGTATTCCCATTGCAAAATGGATACCTCTTTGCAATGAATATGTTGATATTTGTAGAGAGGAGAGTGTGTGTTTTGAAGATTCATGGTCTGAGTGTGTTTGTAAATATTTGGTAGCCAGAGACCTGCCTTATCGGTCTTCAGTCTCTCCCTCAGTGGGTAAGCACAGGGTTGAGTACATAGAAGACTCAATAAATAAAGGCTGGGTTTTTGTTTTGTTTTGTTTTTGACTGTTTAAAGAGTTTGTAAAGTGTATGTCAAAAGGGTTTTAGTGTGTTTGTAGAGTTATTTGTCTAAAGGCGCATGTTTATAAAGGGAGTCTAAAGTAGTGTATTTGTAGTATGTTTGTTGTTTGTGCCTAAATGTGTTTAAAGTTGTGTGTCTCCAGAGGGTGTGTGTGTGTGTGTGTGTGTGTGTGTGTGTGTGTGTGTTTTGGTAGAGAATGTGTGTGTTCTTAAAGTGTGTTTGTAAGGGGGAGGGAAGCCTCCAAGGGGCTGAGGCTGTCACTCAGGGATCAGGCTGACAGGAGTTCCTACTATCTGGAGCTGGGAGCTCAGATTGCTGATTCGAGGAAACAAAATAGCAATTGTAATTACGGGGCTTTGATAAGATAAAGGAGCGAGCAGGAGCTGGAGAGAGCCTGGAGGAATCCTTACAGGAAATTAGCATCTGTCAGTCATGGGAAGGGGGAGGGAGACGGACCACAAGCTCAGGGGCAGGAACAGGTACCTATCTAGCTTCCTCTTTCCTCTTCCTTGGGCGACCCTACCTTTCTTCCATTGTCTGCACTAGGGGTGCGGGGTCATGCTCATCTTCTGATTACCTGACTGGAAGCTACAGATCTTTCTCAGGACTTGGGGGGTGGGAGTGGGAGGGAAGAAGGCTGAAGGTTAGGCTTTCTTCAACCAGTCCAAATGGGGTCTTCTTGGTCTAAAGTTGTATCTACTTGACCGGGTTGGGAGTAGGAATGGGATATTTAGGAAAATAAAATGATTGGGAAATTGCAAAGACAATAAAGTTGTGGAGGTAATGGGGGAAATGCCTGAATACATGCAGATCTTGGGAATTAGATGAGGGTCTGAGAATGGCATCCATCCTCGAATCATAACACACCAGTCAGGTAATAGAGCCCCATCTGCCATAACAACACTCTGGTCCTAGTCTCAACCCTCTCCCTCCTCCCCGCACCCCCAAGGTTCAGATGGATTACAGCAAGCTGGGACAAAGGAATGCACTGGATGCTCTTTTAAGTTCCCTGAAAATTCTTAGTTTGGGGAGTAATTCCCTGCCACCATAAAGATTTGGGATCTGAGAGTGAGGTTCTTCCCCATTCCCTCAGAATGCCTTCATCAAGTATTATCATTCAGAAGAAACTAGGTTGGGAGTTAATATGTTAACAACTGGTCCAGTTTGTGGACCTGGCACTATGTCTCCTTCAGACTTCAGTTTTATCATATATGAAGTGGGTAGAGTCCAGAATTTTGTTGTGGGAAGGCAAGGAGGGAGGAGGGGAGCAGATCTTAGCTGCCTTCTGGTTTGGGGGATTTAGGAGTCCTTTGATGAAAGTCAGGTTGGGTGTTTATGATACTATCTCATTGTGACTAATGCCTGAATTTGGGTGGGATGGCACCACTTGTAAGGCTGACCAATCCTTATCTGTCTTTACAGCTACTCATCTCCCAAGGTCCCCAAAGTGGGACCCTAAAGTGGGTCATCTAGGGCAGGTGAGGTCACAACTGGCTTGTTCTATGCTGCTGGTGACTCCCCATCATACCAATTTGGTACACCCATGGCTTTCTATCAGTCCTCTGCAATTCCCTCTGGTCTTGGGGGCCCTTGTCTTCTTTGTACAATGGCATTCTCTTGCAGGACAAAACCACTCAGACCCATATCTGGTGGAGGTAGAGTTCTAGTAAGCCAAGATCCACCTTGTGAGAGAGGGGTGAAGGACTAGGTTTTGAAGGAGAAAATGGTTGTGCTTTAAAAGTCTAGGGAAAGATCCCAGTTCTTTTGTGGGACAGAGACTGGGCACCATTTCTAGGTTTGATGGCAGTGGTACAGAGCAACTTTGCCACTTTTGCCTTCAGAGTACAGATCCTCCTGGGGTACAAAGGAACTGTCTAGATCTGACCCCAGAGGGGACACGTTTTGAAGGTAAAGCTTATATATTTGGTCCCACCATGGGGGGGATTCTGGGGCTCTCCAGAAAGAGACTGGAGTTATCCCGATCAGGACCTTGTCCTTCATCTGCTGTAGAGGGGGCGCTCTCTCCTACCTTAGGGACTGGGGGACAGGGAGCCCAACTTCTTAGTTTCTTGATAGCAGCAGAGTGTTGGGGAGAGGGAGTCGGGAAAATTTTTTTCTCCCCATTAACAAACACGGTAGTACATTGATCCACAATCTTAAATCAGGCTGAGTAGACAAAGCACTGGACCTACTGACTTGATGAACTTGGAAAAGTTGCTTCATAGATGGACCTCAAGTTTTCCCTCGATTGTATGAGACAAGTTCTTTAAAGCTCCAGCATATCTATGCGAGGTCGCTTGCCCAAGGTCACATACAGTAGCCGTTAAGTGACAAACTAGGACCCAAGTCTCCTGATACCCAAGGCACCCTTTGCAACAATGTGATCTCTCTCTGATAAACAGAATTACAGACACCCAGGGCCTGTGACAGACACAGACACAGCAGGGCACTTAGTAGGCTTTTAAAATGTTTGTTGAACTCAAAGACGCATGGCTACAGCCTAGCAGGCGGCCATAAGTTCCGGATAAGTGGGGAAACCGCGTCCAGAGACCATTAAGTTATCGCTGTCTGGATTCTGGAGACCACGGCTCGAAGGAGGGGTGAGAAATCCCGGAAGCCCCCTTCAGCTTTGGGGTCTCGGATACCGAGAGCCAAGCCGAATTTCCCTGGGCTCTGGAGACACCCCCCTTCTCCCCCTCTCAAAGCAAGAACAGGGCAAAGGAGGGGGAAAGGGGGCTGGAGTAGCCGAAGCCTACCCCACTGTACCCGAGACCCCTCGCCCCGCCTCCCAAGTCTTCTCCCCCCAGACTCCAGACCCCAATCCCCATCACTCGCCCCGCCCCCTCCCCTCCCAGGGGCTCCTCACCAGCCTCGTTCCCAACCCAGGCTGCGGGTTCCAACTGCTGTGCGCTGTGCGCTCTCCCCTCTTGGCGGGTGCGAGAGCCTGCGGGGGCCCCCCTCCCCTTTCCCCTCCCCCAGTCTTTCCCTCCTTCCCTCCCCTCCCCACCTACCCCCGTCCCCACCCCCCCACCCCCCGCCCCGGCTTCTCCTCTGGCTGAGGATCCTGTGCAGCCTCCTGCCACCCGCTCCACGCATCGCAGCGGGACCTGGCGGGGGCACCTCACCGAGCCAAGACTAGCCGCGCCACGCCGCGTCCGACCCTCGAGCCTCTCCGAGTTGCCTCTTCTCCTTAGCTGCCTCTCCTTGTCCTCCACTTCTCTCTTCTCTCCTCTTCTATCTCCCCTGTCCTCCACTGTCCTGTCCTCTTCTCCCAGCTGGTCGGTCCGTCCCGGACGCGCCGCTGGCCCTCTCGGGCTCCTCTGGGCAGCACGCCCCGATCCCGCTACCGCGCCCCCGACGCCGCCCCAGCTCCATCCCTGGGGGACTGGGTCTCTGAGCATCTGGGACTTTGCGGGCCCGGCCCGGCCCGGCCCCTCCGCCGTCTTCATGCTGCCGACCCTGCGCGTCATGGGCAGCCCCCGCTCGGTGCTGAGCTGTTTGTAAGTAAAGCCGCTGCTGCCGCCGCTGCTCACTTCCACCAGTCCCCTGCGCCCGAACGCCCGCCCGCCCACTCGCCCCCGGAAAGCCAAATCACTTCCCTCTTTCCTTCCCCAGGCTGCCGCAGCCTCTGCTCACACCCCTTCCTCCCCCCCTTCCTCCCGCTTTTGTCTCCTCCAGGCTGTTGCACTTGTTGGTCCTCTGCCTCCAAGCCCAGGTAAGGAGTCTTTGGCCGCTTGTCGGCTCTGCGCGTGTGGGGCTGGGCGGGGGTGGAAGGGAGGGAGGATGGGACTCTGACTTGGGGACTGGAGCGGGCTGGAGACGGGACATGCTCCGGGCGGGCAGGCAACCGGCAGGATTGAGTTGGGTGAAAGCAGAGCACGTCTGGGAACACGGGATGGGAAAATAATTAGATGGAGCTAGTTGGAAAAGGTCAGGCAGCGAGCGCACTGGCTCAGCCTGAGTCGGAGAGGAAGCACTGAGGTGGGACAAGATGCTGAACGGGGGAGGGTGGGCATAGTTAGCCCGGAAAAGGTAGTGCCCCCACTCCGGGGTCCATACAACCCGAATCTGAGCCAGTAGAGACAAGCCCTCTCATTTTATGGATGGAGAAACTAAGGCTCGGGAAGGATAACTTCCCAAGGTCATAGAAATCCGTTAATGACAGAAACTAGCAGAAACCAGGCCCCTTGCCTCCCAGTCCAGCGCTCTTTCCAGTTCCCTCGGGATGGGCCAGAGAGGGGCCAGCACAGGAGGTTAGCCAGGTGGTGGCAAAAGCAGTACGGAAAGGAGAGCAGTGAACATGGGGCAGATGTCATGAGGGAGCTAAAGGAGACATTCTGGGGAGGAAAGAGAAAAGACCAAAGCAGGCCTTAAGGCCCCAGATGTTGTCGTTCTAAGCTGCCCTGGATCTCAAGCTCATGCACACAAACACACACACACACACACACACACACACACACACACACACACAATCAGAGTAGGGACAGGATTGGGAAACCGGGAGCTGCCTCTATACATTTTAACAGGTCGGGGAAGGGGGGAGGGCTTACAGCAAACTTCTGGCTCCTGGGTGCTAGGCAGCTCCCCAGGTCGGAGAGGCAGAGAAGTAAGAAGTTCCCAAACTAAACTGCCTGTAGTAAGGAAAAACGAAGAATGTCACAGGAAAAAGAGAAGAGAATTTGGAGAGGAAAGAAACTGTAGAAGCTGGAATTCAGTTCAGACACTTGGCAAAGGGAAATAGGCACCTTGACAGTGAGTGGAACTCTTTACAGACCCCCCTTCACTTTGCCTGGCAAGATCAACTCCCCACAAGCCCGAAGGTATAAAGAGGGGAGGTATCTGGGACTAGGTGACATGAGAGATAGGACAGATAAAGATTATATCAAGAGAAGAAAATATATTTGTGAGTGCAGTTTGGGACCCACATGCCACCTACTGTGTCCCCCCTCCAAAACCACAAGTCTTTTTTCTTTTTAGTTGGTTTTTAGCCTGAAGCAGGGCTAGGTCAGGCTAAGCCCTCTCTCTCCTCCTCAACATTTGTTCCAAATACATCTTTATAAATGTCATTGGATGAGGTCCATATTTAAAAGACTCTGCTGTCCTAAAAGGGAAGGGGGAAAGCTGAGGGCTGAACCAGCTCTGCTCTTGAAACCCTTATCACCTCCTACTAAGAGAACCTGAAGGGACAGGGTATATGGGCACTTTCTCCGTGCACTTGTTCCTTTCCTTCTAACCTGTTCTGAACTCCCCCTCTTCCCCCCCCCCCATCCTTTCTGTAAACATCCCAGTGCACAGGATAATGGGCTAGGGTACAGAGAATAGTTGCAGCTGTAGTACTTATGTTCCTGCTCTGAAATTTTCTTGATATATTTTAAGGTTAAAGTATACAGCGATCCCAAAGAAAGACCCTTCAGAAATCCCAAGGTGTGAGACAATGGGAAAAGTAGTATATCCCAGCAGGATTGGAAGGGGGTGGAGGGTGCCTGGGAGGAGACGGGTGGTAAATTCATATGTGTTTGTATGTAGGAACAAAAACACAGCTCTGGGCAACTGTGGTGCCCCACCCCTCTGATTTAGTGTCTGGGGAAATTTCTCAGGTCCTGGGTGGAGAGGGTCATTCAGACCCTTGGGAGGAGTAGCATTATAATGGTGTGTTGTGTATTTTTCAATTTCCTAAAGGTAACTGTTCAGTCCCCACCTAATTTTACACAGCATGTGAGGGAGCAGAGCCTGGTGACGGATCAGCTCAGCCGGCGCCTCATTCGGACCTACCAGCTGTACAGCCGCACCAGTGGAAAGCACGTGCAAGTCCTGGCCAACAAACGAATCAATGCAATGGCAGAGGATGGAGACCCCTATGGTAAGGTTGGGCTAGAGACTACCTACTAGCTGGGCATGGGAGGGGGGTAACAGGCACAGAAACTGATAGAAACCGTGGAGACCAGATAGCAGAATCCCCACAGGCTCCAACCCTCAAAAGAGGGAAAGGAGTTGATTGTGATACCTTCTCCCACTCCTACTCTAGATGTAGGCACTAGATGACCTAGACTAGATGGTTTCTGGCTATATACCTGGGGCAGCCACAGTTAAGAATTAAGGGGAAATGAGTTGTGGTTGCTGGGAAGGAAGTCCTCCTTGGAACATTAAGCCTTCCCGGGAGAGAAAAGCTCTTCAGAGCCTCTGAAGCATTGGGGAGCATGGTGACTCCAAGATTATACGACATCTTCTTTTCCTAGATGTAAATAAATTTCCATCCTTCCCCACATCTCCACTATAGCTTGAAAATGGAGTCAGGCATAGGATAGAAAAAAAACTCTGCAATAAGGGAAATTCTTGAAAGGGGATATGTCCGACAGAGCCCACAAGATATCGCCCTAGATTCTTTCAGAGTAAGGGTGGGAAGACAATGCTGTGGTTGGGGGTGGTTGGGGGGCGGAGGAAATCTTGAGAAGTGTGAAAGTTTAAATACTTTGATCATAAGTGTCAATTACAGAATCACTTGGTCAAAAGGGCCACATTGGGCCTTTAAGGGAGGAGCTGGAAAAGGAAGGTCTCCTTCTCAGAGTGAAGTGGGCAAACTGGAGGATAGAGGCTACAATCCACCCCAGAGACTGGTGCCTTATTGATTTCTAAAACATTCAGTATTCCTGCCTTGAAGCTGGGGTCATTTGAGAGTCTTCAGTTATGTACTGAGGAGGGGGAGAAAGGGATCCCTTTGGGCCAGCGAGCCAGTGGGCGGGTGAGCATTGTTTCAGAGAACTATTATTCTGACTTTTAAAAAACCTTTAAATAATGACCAAGTTAAACCAGCTTGAGAGGAGAGGGGAAGACTCTATTAAAATGTAATAAAAAGGTGGAGCATTTTCTGGGCTAAGAAGAAAAATGAGGACTGATAGAAAACAGAAAAAGGGCAAGCCGTTTTTCAGATGTAAAGTGTGAAAGGAATTGCAAGTCTGTAAATGTTAAAAAAAAAAAAAAAAAAAAAAAAAAAAGAGTTGAGATTGTTCTCCAGGAATCTCTGGAGAGAGCCCTCGTCTGGCAGAGCGATTAAAATCCTTCTGACTTTTGCCTTTTTGAATGTTTCCTGAATACTTTCTCCTCTTCTCAGGCTAGTTTGGGGATCGAGTATGTCTCGCTGCATTTTTTCTGCCTCTACATAGTTGACTTTCCTTCAAAGCTAGAGCAGGAGACATCATTTTCCTGAGATAAATCTGTCACTTAGAGGAAAAAATAGGTTTGAATGCTCAGTTTTCTAAGAGCACAATTGCAAAAATACTGTTGCTACTGTACCTGATTGGCCAGTGTTAGAAAAGGGAGAAAGACTCCCTCCAGCTTTGGGACCAGCCACCAGGATTAAAGAGCTTGTACCCTTTGCTCCTCTTCCTTAGTTCTCTGATCAAACCATTTGTCCTACACATTGTTGATTTTCCAAGGAAGATGCCAAGTAGCATCTTCCACTGAGCCTGCCTCCTTAAGAATGTTTGGAAGTGGGGGCAGAAGTCGGTGAGGGTATATGCAGGAAGAGGTTAGATGGATCAAGTGATTGTTTTCAATCTAGGGACCTCAGCATCTTCTGTTTTTAGAGCTGGGCCACAGTAGGGGGCTTTTTCATAGGAAGAAGGCATTGACTCCCCACTTTCTTCTTCTTCAATCTTCCCTCCCTGCTTTTTCCTTTCCCTCTGAACTGGGATAGGATTCCTGATGGCTTCTGGCCCTGAGGCTCTAATCAGGTAGTGGAAAAGGAGGATAGACTGGTTGCATGTAAGCAGTGTTTGAAATGAAGTAACTATATGATGAACTGAGAAGGCTGGAGGGAGGACAGGGGAATAGCTTCCCTTCCTATAAATGAGCCCCGGGGTTTCAGGAAAGGGCTTGTGGAGGGAGCCCAAGACATCTTTAAGAGCAGTCCTATTTCCAGCTAGTTTCACCTTCTCCTTTAATCAGCTTCCCTCTCCCCCCACCCCAACCATCAGTCACCTCTTTCTTCAACCCTCCAGCCTCTAAATCTTAACTTTCTAGTGTTTCTCCAGTGTTCCTCTCTCTATGGAGCCCTTTAAAGATAGATCTATATACGATTTTTCTTGCACAACAAGATAAGTGTGGAAATATGTATATATTCGATTTTCAAATATTTTTACATAATTAACATGTAGTGGATTTCCTGCCGTCTGGGGGAAGGGTGGGGACTAGTGGGGAAAAATTTGTAATGGAAAGATTTGTAAGGGTCAGTGT
This sequence comes from Myrmecobius fasciatus, assembly GCA_023553655.1. Taxonomy (NCBI): domain Eukaryota; kingdom Metazoa; phylum Chordata; class Mammalia; order Dasyuromorphia; family Myrmecobiidae; genus Myrmecobius; species Myrmecobius fasciatus. The sequence continues at coordinate 45,008 of JAJPUD010004455.1, forward strand.
TGAAGAATTATCCATACATATGTTTTGCAAATAAAAAGCTTTAATAAAGAAAATAAGTGGAAAAAAAAAGATAGATCTATATAAGCAAAGATTTGAAGCTCTTTATTTAGTGAGGTCAGGCAGTAAACAGAGAGGAAGCTTATTGGGGGAAAAAAAAGTAATAACATCTGAATTTTTCTGGGGTATTGAGTGCTGGGATCCAGGTTTGCAAATCTTCATTGGGGAAAAGGAGGAGCATGACTGCTGCTAGTCTGGAGTTCAAGACTGGAAAGGTCCAAGAATTTTTTTTTTTTCAATGCATTCTCCTTGGGTCTGGGGATGGCAGCTGCTGACGCTGCCTTTGGTCAGGGTAGAATAGGGCTGCCCATGAGCAAGGAAGGTGAAATTGCTGTGGTGATTCTGAAGAGCATTCTGTTCTTTTTTGACAGCCAAGCTCATAGTAGAGACAGACACCTTTGGAAGCCGAGTTCGAGTTCGGGGGGCCGAGACAGGTCTCTACATCTGCATGAACAAGAAGGGAAAGCTGATTGCCAAGGTAAGATCTTCAGAAGCTGAAGAGGTTGGATCCTAGGTTAATAAGCTAAATTTGATGCCCCCCCCAACACCTGAACCAATGACATCCTTGCCACCTTTAGTTTCAGACTGAGTAGATTGTCACAGTGGGGCCAATCCCATGTTAATTGTATTGTAGCGAAGGGGTAAATAGAAGAAAAGAAAGAATAAAGCTCGAGGAGGAAGAAGGAAGGAAAGCCTAGTTAGTAACATTGGGGGGGGGGAGCTGCCAAATTCCATATATCTTCTTAACAAATCACCAAATTGCTTTGCTATTATGTCCAATTCCATGGTACAAGCATTTGCAATGTTCAGCAGCTCTGTGGAACCAGCCCCTCTGCAGAGCTCTGAAATACCCCCATTAGTCACGGCTACTCTGCCTCGCCTTGGGCCACCACTGCTTCCTGGGCTGGGGGCTCAGTCCAGCTCCTCACTGGCTATTCCCCACCCCCAACCTCATTTCACTCTTCCAGCCTTTCGGTTGGGAGTGAGTCCTAAGGAACAAAACTTCACTGTAGGCGGGCTTTTTGCTGGGGAATGAGCAGATGATAATTCCCTATCATTCACCACTAAATCACAAGGAACCTCCTGATGGGTCCTCATAGGCCTTCTTCCCAGCCTTGGGATCAGACGGCTTTCTCATCTTCTTAGAACACCCCCCCCCCACTCCCTGTGCACTGATGCCTTGGGCAGAGCAGAGCTTGATACGGTAAGGGGCTGGGGGTGGAATCCCCAAACAGCTTCTACAGGTGGAGAAGCCCCACTCAGTGGGAATTCTGGGACCTGGGCACTAGCCAGAGAGCCTGGACACAGCGGGCAGGAGGCTCGAGGTGTGTGTGTGTGTGGGTGTGCGTGAGTGTGGGGGGGGGTGGGAGGGAGGCTGGAAAGGGTGGGTGGTTTTAGGCAGTTCTCACCCCCACCAGGCTCTACCCTCTCTCTCTGCCTTGTCTGGGGCACTGCCCCCTCTGCCGTGCCATGTGTCACTGCTGCCCAGGGGGGAGGAAGTTGCCGGGTGTGCTATGGGCTGTGAAGGATTAGAGTCTGAGGGCCTGGGTAGGTGGGCGGGGCTGCCGCTGCTGCCCACCTCACCATCTGCCAGGGTGCATGCTGGCTGGGTCTGCCCGCCTGCCCTCTGCCTTCTGCATTTCCCTCCTCCCCCTTCCCCGGCTCACCGAGCCGGATGCCACTTTGCCCCCACCACGGCGTCTCTCCCGTTCCCACAGGGCAATGGCAAAGGTAAGGACTGCGTCTTCACGGAGATCGTGCTGGAGAACAACTACACGGCTCTTCAGAATGCCAAGTATGAAGGCTGGTACATGGCCTTCACCCGCAAGGGCCGGCCCCGGAAGGGCTCCAAGACCCGACAACACCAACGAGAGGTCCACTTCATGAAGCGGCTGCCCAAAGGTCACCACACCACGGAGCAGAGCCTCCGGTTTGAGTTTCTCAACTACCCCCCCTTCACTCGAAGCCTCCGGGGCCAAAGGACTTGGGCTTCTGAGCCCCGATAGGGTCCCCACCCCTCCCCAGGACTTTGAGTAGAGACTTTTCTCTTAAGAGGATAACAGAGCAGCTAAACAGAACGAAGGACGTGGGGAGGGGGGAGGGGGCTTCCTGGGTTCTAGATGTGGATAATTGTTTGCTGTTGGGTTTGTTTTTTGGGGGGTTTTTGTTTTTTGTTTTTGTTTTTTTAAACAAAAAGAAAAAAAAGAGGCTTTATTTTTGTATTCCACTTGACTGTAGTTGTCTTCTTAACTCTTCACCAAAGGTCTTATTCCTAGGGCCAAACCTGTGGGTGGTAGGGGGCTGTCTTCCTAGGACTCTTGGAGAATGATGTGCAGGACTTTTTCTAGTCCCAGTGGGGCTGACCTTACCCTTCTACTCTCTCTCCTCCATCCAGGGTCCCAGTTCTGCCCTACCTGAGCAGGGTCTGGAAGCTGGTTTCCCAGGAGTAGGCAGGGTGGGGGAGAAGAAAGTTGTAGCCTGAATTGGTGGTTTGGATGTATTTGGGAAGTGGGGGAATCATGTATTGGCTAATATTAAATGATTGAAATATTTATTTAACATGTCTATTAAAAGTTTGTGTTTGGGTGATGAGGCACCCCGTTCTCTGAGGGGACCCAGCCTGTATAGAAAGTGAAAATTGAGAAACAGCCAATCCAACTTTCCAGTGGAAATTTTTAGATATCCTGTGGGTGGCTCCTACTTGTTTGCTATCAGACAGTCTTCTCCTCCAGGTCCCCAGATCTCTATGTAAGATTTTGTTTAACTTCTGTGCTCCCACAGTAGAGGGGATAGTGGCCAGAGAAAGCACTTTTTAAGCTGTTCCAGGCAGCTCTCAGACAAGGATCTCCTAGCACTTAACAGCTATTAATTACTGACACCTCAAAATATCACCTCTGGGCCAACCAGGATTATTAGCCTGTTGCCTACTCTAATCCCTACCAGGCTGAACCAATCCAAATGAAGGACCCATCTGGCCAAAATCACTCAAATCTTTGAGTACTTGCCTTGGGATGGGCAGAGAAGCATGGAGTCTTAAAATCTCCCAATTTCCAATTCTATAGGAAATGAAAGAAGAGCTAGGGGTACAGGGAAGATGGGTATAAGGGTTAGGACTATGTAAATGTGGGTGTTGACAGTTGAGACATGGACCAGGGGTTCACTTTGGGAGATAGGGTTAGCAAGTTGTGAACAAGAGGAGCTGAGCTGATAGTTGTCTAAGAGGAAGGGAAGGACAGTACGATTGTGACTGGATGATGACCAAGGCATTATTTCGTCATGAGGAAAATGACTCAGAGAAATGAAATGACTTGTCCAAGATGAAACAGTCGATAACAGAATTGGGATTTGAATTCAGAACTTTACATTCTAAAACCAATCCTCTTCTCACTGTATTTCACCCTATCACAAAGTCTCTAAGAATGAGTCATATAAAATGTCAAAAATATATAAATGTCAAAAACTAATAAATACATTAAAAAAAAAAAAGAATTATAGAGTCAGGGTGGGGGTGGGTGGAATTGCTGTCTTTTAGCCTGGACCAATGCAAGAAATGGTCCTTTTCCTTATCTCCAGTGTCCTGGGACTCAAGGGTCACGATTACATACAGCATACTTACCCAGTCCATCTTAAAAATCCATCCTAGGGGTGGATCTTAACTGGATCCACACTAGACACTGGACTCTTCCTATTATGCTTTACTTCCTTGACATCCTTCTGTCCTGGGCAGACATCTCCAGCTCCATAGTTTTGGTTCCACAAGGGAGGTAGCCTTGGAGACAGAGTAAGAGCCAAAGTGGGCTACTAAAGTAAAGGAGATCTAGCCATATTCCATCACTCTGTCTCTCTCTCTGGGGGGGAAGCGGGGGAAGGGTGCTATCTCTAGAGACACATATTTCTTCTAGTAGACTTTCTGGGATGGAGAGCAGGAAAGGATGAGAGAAGGGGGGAGCCTAAATAATTTAAACATTTCTCTTTTAAGCTTCACCCCACCTCTCCATCCCATTCCTAAGCCCCTCCCCCGCTGTTCCCCTTCTCCCTTCTTCTCCCCCTCCCCCTTTAATTAATTCTGGGTGAGCAGCCTGGCTTTATTGTGCATGGAGCTGGGGGTCTCACTGTGGGAAAAGTCACACCTTCTGAGCAGCTTCTGATGCCATGTAAATGAAGGAAAAGTCCAGGAAATGCTTTCATCTGCCCTGCCCGCCGGCCCCGCCACAGGGCCAGCCCCCAGCCCATAATGACCCACATTCATCAGTTGGAGAGAGTAATTCCTGGGGGAGGCCTAAGGGTGGGGGCGGGGTTGAGGTGGGGGCCACAGCTTGTAGGGAAAAAGGAATGTGAGATCGTAGGTCATGATCCTCTGGCTGGACCGTCCTCCGTACCTAAGGAACTATTAGGAGCAGGAACTGAAAGACCCAAACCCAGGTCAGCCTAGCCTGTGGTCCTGAGGAAGAGGGACTCTTTACAGAAACTCCCCCCTCCACCATAATTTAACTTGTAGTGCCAGGGAGAAGGAAATCAGACCAAGCCAGAGCACCTCACTGCCTTTTCCCTCAAGCCAGGGAAAGCCCGGAGAGGGTCCTCTCTGCTGGTACAAACTTTCCTTCAGGCCAGGCCCTTTTCTGCTATGGGTCTATGAGGATCAAGAAGTCTAAGTTATAAAACTATATGACGATCAATTCTGATGGACATGACTCTTCAACAATGAGATGCTTCAAACCAGTTCCAATTGTTCACTGAAGAAAGCCATATACACCCAGAGAGAGGGATGTGAAATGTGGACCACAACATAACATTCTCATGCTCTCTATTGATGTTTGCTTGCATTGGGTTTCCTTTCTCAGATTATTCTTTCTTGTAGATACGATTTTTCTTGCACAAAAATGATGTGTGGAAATATGTATACATATATTCGATTTGCCAAGTATTTTAACATAATTAACATGTAGTGAATTTCCTGACATCTAGGGGAGGGGTGGGGACTAGGGGGGAAAAATTTGTAACAGAAAGCTTTGTAAGGGTTAATGTTGAAGAATTACCCATACATATGTTTTGCAAATAAAAAGTATTAAATAAATTAATAAATTAATTAAAAAGAAGTCTAAGTTATCAGGCTAGAAGGAGCCCTGAGCTCCCCTTCAGGCTCCAGCCCAGTGGAGGGGCACTGGGCTGCCTTCTTCTGTCCACAGGTAGGTAGCACCCTAGCTTCTTCCCGATGGGAAGAGTTGAGAAGAGGTTCCACTTACAAGGACCAGACTTTCCCCAACCTGGCCAACCAAAGTAGCAACATCTTGGGAATACGTTCACTGAAGGAAGAGGAAGAACAGGAAGAGAAGCTTCTGCCTCAGCACCAGGAGGAGGAAGTTTGCCATGAGTTCCTAGGTTCCAGCGCCTTCCTCTTCCTTTCCCGGTTCATTCTCTGCCACTGGGTAACCCACCTGAAGAGAGAGGGCCAGGGCCTCAAGCACCTCCTCCCTTTCCTGGGGTTAATATCAGCTCCCTGCTTGGTTCACCAGAAATAAATGGGCTGAGCATATTGGACCCAGCAATAACCCCTTGAAATCAGTTGTTATCATAGTTAACAACCAGTTTGGCTTCAGTTCAGGCTGTTAACTATCCAGCTGCTAAGTGCTGGTAATGATTGATTCCTCGACAGTTGCAGCTTGAGTGGCTGTAAAACCCCATTAGCCAAGACTCTGCAGCGGCAACAACTCAAAGATAAATAAGCCAGTTGGGTGCCCTGGTCCAGGCCACCAGGCCCAACCCACCCCGTCACCCCACCTTTTCTGTCTCCTCTATGCTGCCTTCTCCCAGTCCTCATTCTTGGTAGCATCTGAAACTACTGACTATTCTCTTCTCTTGGATGCTCATAAGTCCACTCTCTCTGCTCTCCCTGTATCTCTCTCTGCCTGTCAATCCCCTCCTCCTCCTCCTCTTACCTGTCTGATGACTCCTTCTAGGTCTCTTTTTGATGACTCATCATCTAGTTCATACCCCAAATCTACAAATATACCTCAAGACTCTTAATTTTTCTCTACCTTCATTCATTTGGTGACCCCATCAGCTCCTATGGATTCAATGATCATATCTACAAATGTTTAGCAGATCTATATATCCAGCTCTAGTCTTTCTCCTGAGTTCTGCTGGACATTGCAAACTGTATGCTCAGACTCATGTGTTTGAGAAATAGAATTCAGTCTTTCTCCCCAAACTTATACCTCTTCTAAACTCTCCTATTTCTGATTAGAAATTAGAAAGATTCTCTTTCCAGACACCCGTATTCATAACCTCAGCCTTCTCTTAGGCTTACTACTCTTCTTCATCCAACATAACCAATCACTGTTGCCAAGGTTGTCATTTCTACATCCATATCATCTTTTAGATCTAGTCCCTTCTCTCTATTCAGAGTCACAAGTGCCCCTAACATCTCTTAATGGGGCTATTAATGCAATCACCTCCTGATTGGCTCCATCACTTAAATCTCTTCTCTCTCCAAGATATACTCCACACAATTACTAAAACAATTTCCCCAAAGTACCTTACTCAATATCTAGAATAGTTCCTATTGCCTTTATGATCAAATTTAAACTCTAAGTCTTTATACTACCCCCAACTTATTTATTATTCTGCTTCATATACTTTAAGTTAGTTACAATTACAGTTAAGATTTACCTTTCTCAGGAACTGGAAACTGAGTGGATGCCCATCAGTTGGAGAGTGGCTGAATAAATTATAGTATATAAATGTTATGGAATATTATTGTTCTATAAGAAATGATCAGCAGGATGATTTCAGAGAGGTCTGGAGAGACTTACAGGAACTGATGCTAAGTGAAATGAGCAGAACCAGGAGATCATTGTAAATGGCAATAAGATTATACAATGATCAATTCTGATGGACATGGCTCTTTTCAACAATGAGACGATCCAGGCCAATTCCAATGATCTTGTGATGAAGAGAGCCATCTATACCCAGAGAGAGGATTGTGGGAATGTGGATCACAACATAGCATTTTCACTCTTTTTATTGTTGTTGGCTTGCATTTTATTTTCTTCCTCATTTTTTTCCCTTTTTAATCTGATTTTTCTTGTGCAGCATGAAAATCGTGGACATATGTATAGAAGAATTGCATGTGTTTAACATAGATTACTTGTCATCTGGGGAGGGGGTAGGAGAAAGGAAGGGAGAAAAAAATTTGGAATCCAAGATTCTGCAAGGGTGAATGTTGAAAATAACCTATGCATATATTTTGAAAACAAAAAGCCTTAATTAAAAAAGAATTGCTTTGCTTTTCTTCACAAATGTTACTGCATCTTCCACACCTTTGATTTTTCAATAGTGGTCCCTCATTCCTGGATTGAACTCCCTCCTCAACCAACTCTTAGAATCCCTTATTTCCTTCAAAACCAACTCAAATGCTATCTTCTATATGAAGTCTTTCCCCAGCTGTTACCCACTCCCCATTACCTTGAATTTATTTTGTTCAAGAAACACTTTCCTGAACCATCAAGATGGATATGACAACATAGACAGGGAACCAAGACTGACAGTTGCTGGAGGGTGCTCCTAAAATTAGCAAAGGGAGCCTTGGTTGGAGCATGTGCTAGAGTGGAAGCTGGAAAAGCTTGGCCTGATGCTAGAGTGTTCCTTTTGACCTGAGCAAAAGTGTGTATGAAGGTTGGGGTAGGAAGAGATAGATACTGTTTGAACTCCTTGCCATCTTAAAATAATGTTAGGACTTTGTGTGGGAGGGTAAACCAGACCTTTCCTCAAAGTTCTGAATGTTCTGAATGTTTGCCTACCTAACCATTACATGGTAATATAGAGGCAAATGAGGGACAATGATAACCTCCAGAAGAAATTCTTTTTTTTCTCCTCCAGCCTTTTGTTCCCTGTTTCTTGATTCCTTAAGCTCTTCCAGAGGTGGGCAAAAAACACCATGAATCTCTACCATGTAGAGGGACTGAAGCCAGACCCCCATATTCAAGTGGAATAGAAATTCCTTAGGCACAGAGACTAATGATTTTTTACATCTCCATGCCTAAATTTATTCAATTTCATTGAATCCTAATGTGACAGCAGTCAGGTGAGCTACTTCTGATTGCCAGAGAGAAGAGCTATATCTAGACACAATTCTAGCCCCTGTGGTACGGTGGAAAGAATACTCACTTTGGAAGTGAACAGAACCAGGAAAACATGATACACAGCAACAACAAGATTATGTGATGATCAATTTGGCTCTTCATAGAAATGCAGTGATCCAAGATAATTCAAAAAGACTTGGGGTGGAAAATGCCTTCTGTATCCAGAGAGAATTATGGAGACTAAATGAAGATTGAATCATGGTATATTCACCTTTTTTGTTTGTTTGTTTGCTTTTTCCTTTTCATAGTTTCTTCTTCTTTTGGTTTGATTTTTCTTGCACAATATGACAAATATGGAAATATGTTTAAAAGGACTGTACATGTATACTCTATATCACATTGTTTGGAGGAGAAAGGAGGTAAGGAAGGGAGGAAGAAAAAATTTGGAACTCAAAATCTTACCAAAATAAATGTTAACAATTATCTTTTTATGTATTTGGAAAGATAAAATACTATTGTGGCAGGGGGAAAGAATATTTACTCTGCAGACACAGAATCTGGATTCAAATCCTGTCCCTGTATGACTATCTTGTGCTTCAGTTTCCTCATCTACAAAATGAAGGGGTTGGAGTAGAGAGGCCTTAAGATCCTTTTCAGATCTGGATCTATGATCCCTCTCTTCCCCAGCTCCTACTTTCTAGTCCCCAGCCCTCCTGTCCTATCCTTGAAGGTCAGGAATCTGTCATCCTGTGAAACAGATGTTTTCTATTCCAAAGATTCTTGTCTTTGGTCTCCCCTCTGCTGAGCTGCTAAGAGAATCTGTCTTCTCCCTCCTCTAGCCCTGCCTTGATTCTTCCTGGTTTAGTAGATCAGAGTCAGTGAGATAGGGTCTGTCTGTAGGCCTAAGGCTGACCAAAGACAAGCTCTGGATTTGTTAGGGAAGTTATAGGAGTTTAGACTGCAGAGGATTATTCAGGAACAGTCGGCAAAGGAGGACCAGGTTGGGATATCCCGGCAGGAGAGTTCAAACCTGGTGAAGAGTTGGGGTTGGGGGTAAGGGGATCTTCATGGGTTGTTGTGTTTGTTCTGGGGTTTTTTTCTACAACACCCATGGTCCAGGGATGTGAGATATGTCTGCCTATCCCACTCCTTCTTTCCTTTCCCTTGTCCCTGCAGGACAAATTAAATGCCTATTCTGATGATGGCTGAATGACTGGTGTGGACATCCAGAAACCTCCCCAACTCTGCCTCCTTCCATGCCCCCAGGGTTTCCATAGCAACTAAGGTACTTCAAAGGAGGGCAGCAACACAGGAGATTAAGAGTCCCAGTGAACAGACAAGAGAGAAGGAATGATTGGGTGTCAACCAGATTGGGGGCTCTAAGAGGGGAATGTTAAAGGAAATTTCCAACCTTCCCCCACTCTGCCTGTCCCTCTCCCTCCTTGGCTTCTCTCTCTTACCCTGTGGAGTTAACTATGCTCAGTGAGCACTGAAATGGGGACCTTTTCTAAGAGCCAGAAGACTCCCTCCCCCACCTACCTGTGAGTTGGAAACCTACTGAACAGAAGTTGTGGTAGCTGAGGAGAAAGGAATAACTCCTGGGCTCTCGGTTATGCTCCCTTCTTCTCTCCTCCCCCAAGCCTCTATTGGCCCTGGAGCCGATTCCAGTTTGATAAATTGGATGAAAGAGGAGCTCTGCAGATCCCCATGGGACATCCCCTCCCTCCTGCTCTAAAAGACTCTTACAACTTAAGGGGAAGAGTTTTTTTATTTTATATTTTATATTATTTATTATGATATAAATATATAATCATTACTTATTATATAGTATTATGTATTCTTATGGCAAATTCATAGATAGAGGTGGGTTTTTGATTCTCCATTTAGCTTCACTAGTCTTGGGTTTGGGGATGACTGTCCCAAATTTAGGATCCAAGCTGGGGATCTGAGTGGGGAAATCAGTATTCTTTCTTTCTTAAAAGGTAGCTCTAAGCCCAGAACTCTATGAAACCAAAGATAGTGCTCCCTTCTTCCCTCCTCCTCTTTTCAGCCTGCCTGAAGCCATTATATAAGGGAAGTAACCCCTGTGGAGAAGGTGACCACTATCCTGACCATTACCAGGATCAACTAGCTGCTACTGTGGGTATAAGTAAACCTAAGAGTCCCAGGGACAGCAGAGCAACCCCCTCACTTCACCTTAGGCTATCAGCCCTACTTCCAGCACAGACCTGAAGTTATCATCCCAGGAAACAATTCTTCTGAAAAAGGGAATTGTCTCTGTAGCTTCTGTCTCCTGATCATCCACAGCTAAAATAATCCAGAAAAGAAAGTTCTCAGTAACCAATGTCCTTTGCACCATCAAATCGCTCAACAACAGAAATTAATATGATTTTGTTAATGAAATCAACATAAAAGAATATGCATCACCATCTGCCTTACTTCTGTACCCTAAGGACCATTGGATTTTTCCAGTGCTTTACAATTGATTCACTTACATGCCTTGCCTCCTCCTATTAGAATTAGAAGTCCTACACTGATGCATTGTTGGTGGAGCTGTGAACGGATACAGCCATTCTGGAGAACAATTTGGAGCTATGCTCAAAAAGTTATCAAACTGTGCATACCCTTTGACCCAGCAGCATTTCTATTGGGCTTATATCCCAAAGAAATCATAAAGAAAGGAAAAGGCCCCACATGTGCAAGAATGTTTATGGCAGCCCTTTTTGTGGTGGCTAGAAACTGGAAATTGAATAGATGCCCTTCAATTGGAGAATGGCTGAATAAATTATGGTATATGAATGTTATGGAATATTATTGTTCTGTAAGAAATGACCAACAGGAGGATTTCAGAGAGGATTGGAGAGACTTGCATGAACTGATGCTGAGTGAAATGAGCAGAACCAGGAGATCATTATACACGGCAACAACAGTACTATATGACGATTAATTCTGATGGACATGGCTCTCTTCAACAATGAAATGTTTCAAACCACCTCCAATTGTTCACTGAAGAAAGCCATATACACCCAGAGAGAGGGATGCGAAATGTGGACCACAACATAACATTCTCATACTCCTTGATTGATGTTTGCTTCCATTGTGTTTCCTTTATCTGATATATCGTTTGTGTAGATAAGATTTTTCTTGCACACCAATGATAAGTTTGGAAATATGTATACATATATTCGATTTGCCAATATTTTAACATAATTAACATGTAGTGGATATCCTGCCATCTAGGGGAGGGGTGGGGAGTTGGGGGGAAAAATTTGTAACGGAAAGCTATGTAAGGGTTATTGTTGAAGAATTACCCACACATATGTTATGCAAATAAAATAAAAATTTAAAAAAAAAAAAGAATTAGAAGTCCTAGAAAGCATAGCAAGGACCATTTGCTTTTCTATCTGTATACCCAGTACTTAGCATTGGGAAAGAGGTAGTTTGGGGAAGTTTCTGGATGTCCACACCAGTCATACAGCCATCATCAGAACAGACATTTAATTTGTCCTTCAGTTTGAGAAAGGAAGAAAAAGAGAGGCACATAGTAAACTCTTATCAAGGGCTCATTCATTCTTTATTCCTGAAAATATAGAAGAAATTACTGAGGTTGGATGTGATTGGCTAGGAAGCTAGCAATTTTGTCAGTTTGTCTGGGATTGTTAAAGAGTCAAGAGGAAACAGCTAATATTCCTTGATGGCAACTACTGTGCTTTTTTTTTTCATCTATATATCCCTAGGGCCTAGTTCAGTGCCTTTTTCCAGAGTAAAAGTGATTAATAAAAGATTTTTGAATTGAGTTAATTCATTTAATTGCACAGGCCTAGGATACTTCTAAATTGTTTCGGGTTTCAACTTCATAGGCCTCCAGCCCAAGTCATAAGATGATCAGCTGAGGGAATTGTGTGTGTTTAGCATGAAAAAGAAAAGATTTCAGTCTCTTTTGCTGAATCTTCATCCAATTTATGCCCTCTAACTGTGGATGTCCCCAAAAACTCTGTTCTGGGGAGATCCTTCTCTTTTCTCTTCTCTATTTCACTTGGTGATCTCATCAACTTCTATGGATTCAAACAATGGCTTTATGCAGAGGATTCTCATATCAATTTATCCTTTCCTAACCTCTTTGGTGACCTCTAGTCTTGTATCTCCAACTGCCTTTTGACCATATTGAACTGAGCATCCCATCTTAAACTTTATATTTTTGTTTGTTCCAAACTATACTCATTGCCTTATTTCTACTTCTAACCACTCTTCTCTTCCTAACTTCTTTATTACTCTAAAGGACAGCCTCCCCAGTTGACATCCCAAGTATCATCCTTAATTCCTCACTCTCATGATTTATTACCAAGTTCTATTGTTTCTACCTTCATAACATCTCTCACCTAAGCCCCCTTCTTTTCTCTGACACTGCTACCACCCTTGAACATCTCCCTCATCACCTCATTTCTAAACTACAGGCTGATTTGCCTTATCTTTTTGTACTCCAGTCCATTCTCCATTCATCTGTCAAACTGATCTTTCCAAAGCAAAGATCTGACCTTCCCCATCCCTCATTCAGTAAATTCCAATGGCTCCCTCTTACTCCCTTCTATCTTTCTGGGCTTTTTATATTTTATTCCTTTCCACATATTCTGAAATCCAGTGATACTGATGTCCTTGTTATTCCTTACATAAACACTGGATCTCCATGTGAATTTGCACTGGTTATTCTCCAAGCTTGGAATTCTTTCCCTCCTCATCTCTGTCCCCTGTCTTCTTTCAGGTCCCAGACAAAAATCCAGCCTTCTAAAAGAAGCTTTTCCTAATCCCCCTTAATGGAAGTTTTTTCCCTCTTAAGATTACCTCCAATTTGTCTTGTCAATATTTTGTTCATACCTATTCTTTTGCATGTTGCCTCCCTATTAGACTGTGAGCTCCTAAGGGCAGAATTTTTTTTTCTGATCAATTGTTTTTGTTTGTTTGTTTGTTTGCTTGTTTGTTTTTCCAGTCTTTGTAGATCTAGCAATTAGCACAATGCCTAGCACATAGTAGGTGCTTAATAAATTCTTGGCACCTTGAGTTAAGGAAAGCTCTGTTAGTTGTCTTCAAGTAATTCAACAGTGATCATGTTAAAGATTTGTTTTGTTTAGTCTCAAAGGGTAGAAATAGCAGTAATGGGCAGAAAGTTCAGAGAGATCACTTTAAGGCTAATGTTAAGAAAAACTTCCTACAATTAGCAGTATTTGAAAATGGAATGAGCTGTGTGGAGAGGTGTTGAGTTCTTCCTCACTGTTACATCTCACAGCAAAGTTTAGATAGTCACTTATTCCAGACATAATATGGGGATTCTAATTCCTGGGCCAACTAGATGACCTGAGAGGTCCCTTCCAACTTAGAGATTCCGAGATTCTATAAAATATTCCATTCCCGCAGATGTACTTCTGGTTCAAGCTACCATCACTTCTTGTCAGGGTTATGCCAGTAGTTTCCTACCTGGTCTTTTTGCTCTACAATCTCTCTCTCTGGTCCATTCTGTGCTGTTCACTGTGGAGACATTAATCTTAAAGGGGTTGTTTTTGTTTGTTTTGTTTTTTAGTTGTGAATGGTCACTTCTTTCCTAAGAACCTACTATGGTGATCCCTCTTCCTATAAAGACCAAATTCTTTAGCTAAGGTCCCTACATTCTGGATCTAGTTTACTTTTCAAAATTTCTTAGCACAAACTCTCTCCTACAGGTAGGTTAGTCTCATTGGACTTTCAAATAGGACTTGCTTCTATCTCTGATTGTAATTCCTTCCCCTGCCCAAAATGTCAACTCCTCTTCTTTCTGACTCTCCAAATCCTGCTCATTTATTAAGGTCCAGTTCAAGTTCCTAAAGCTTTTCTTTCACCATCTCAGCCCACACTAATCTTCTTCCTTTTATGGCTATTTAACTCCTCCTGTGTGAGCCCACTCTCCCCAAATAGATTCTGCCATTCCTAAGAAACTAACCCATCTTCTCTCATTCCCCCCTACAGCATAATTGATCATTCACTTGACATGTAAATCTTTTTTAAATGAGATTTTGTATTTTTATTTTGTTTTTTTTTTGTATTTTGTAGCATTTAAAAATTTTTGACATGTATCTCTTTAATTTCCTTTTTCTTTTTTAAATAACAAAAATATCTTTATCTACACCACACTGAAAAAAAAAGAAAAACAAACTCCTTGTAACAAATATATATAGTTGAGACAAATTTCCGAATTTGTCATGCTTAAAAATGTCTATCTCCTTCTGCAGCTTGAGTCCATTACCTCTTGGGAGCAGAGAAATATGCATGTTTTATTATCAGTCCTCAGGAATCAGAGTTACTTGTCGCAATGGTAATGCATTTCAACAAGTTTTTATTAAAGGCTTACTATGTGACACTATGCTAGGAGCACCTGACACAGTAGGTATTCAGCAAATGTTTATGAATGAATGATGCTTCAGCAAGTCCAGTTCCAAGGCCCCTGCTGCCCTTTGTAATGAAGAACAAACAAATAAATCATTTATCAAGTGTAATATGGTCATGCAGAGTCTGTTTGATCTCATTTCTGATAGGACAGGATGAGAAATTAATCTGCTGGGGTTTAGGAGCTACAAATAGAATTGGTCTTTCTTCCTTAGGGCCCAAATCCTCTGTGCCCCTGTTAACCTAGGACTAATCCTAACTGTCTGGGGAATGGATTTTGAGACAAATCTTGTTTTCCTTGAGAGGGTTTCTCTTTCTTAGAAGGCAGGAAAGGGAGAAGGAAGGAGATGGAGTCACAGGAAGGTTTCTCAGATGGTGGTCAAAACTAGGGATTGGACAAATGATGGAGCAGAAGGGAGAACTTTGAGGAAAAAATGCTTGTGAATCTTTATATGAGAAAGAATTGTGATGGCTGAGTTAGAGCCAGAAGTAGAACCGAGTTTCATCAAGAAAGAGTAGATTAATTTCAAAGATGTTTTAAACTGACAAATACTTTGACAGTTAAGGTGTTTTAAGGGTAAAGAGAAGACAGTTGGCAGAGTGGTCTGAGGCAGATAAGGTAATATTCCAAGATAAATCCAGAGGACAGAGTTGGCAGCAGGGAAGAAAGTTATTGTGATACCTTTGACATAGGGCACTCATCCAGGGTCAGGGAGCGGGGAGGAAGAGAAGGGAGGAGACAAAGAGAGTAGGAGAGGAAGGGGGGTGGTGGAAGATAGAGAGATATATTAGAATTATTCCTCCTTCTATATCCTAAATTCATATTTCAATATCCTTTGATATTACCCCTCCATTCTCTCTTCTTCCTTTGTGCTA
This sequence comes from Myrmecobius fasciatus, assembly GCA_023553655.1. NCBI lineage: Eukaryota > Metazoa > Chordata > Mammalia > Dasyuromorphia > Myrmecobiidae > Myrmecobius > Myrmecobius fasciatus. The sequence continues at coordinate 60,433 of JAJPUD010004455.1, forward strand.
CTCTCTGAGGAAGACACAACCCTTGTCTTTCCACCCCTCTACTTGGGCCCAACTTGATCTCATCCACTCGAATTACTGAAGGGAACTCTGAAGCCCTTTCATCTTTAACCTCTTCTTTACTACTGGCCCCTTCTCCACTGCCTACAATATGCTCAGGGGCAGATCTTCACTTAAATCACCTATCCCCTCAAGTTCTTAATCTTCCCTTCCACAGCTGAAGTCTCTCTCTCTCCTCTCTCTCTCTCTCTTTCTCTTTCTCTCTCTCTCTCTCTCTCTCTCTCTCTCTCTCTCTCTCTCTCTCTTTAAATTAAAGCATTTTATTTGCAAAACATATGTATGGGTAATTTTTCAACATTGACCCTTACAAAAGCTATCTGTTACAAATCCCCCCCCCAGCCCACACCCCTCTCCTAGATGGCAGGAAGTCCACTACATGTTAATTATGTTAAAATACTTGACAAATCGAATATGTGTATACATATTTTTACAGTTATCTTGCTGTGCAAGAAAAATCAGATCTACAAGAAAAAAAATCTGAGAAGGGAAACATAATGCAAGCAAACATCAATAGAGAGCATGAAAATGTTATGTTGTGATGAAATGTTTCAAACCAAATCCAATTGTTCAGTGAAGAAAGCCATATACACCCAGAGAGAGGGATATGAAATGTGGACTACAACATAACATTTTCATGCTCTTTATTGATGTTGAACACCATCACCTCTAAAATACTCTTTCCTTAGATTCTACAACACCATTTATTCTCTCTTGATTCTCATCTTGCCTGTCTTCTCTTTCCCAATCTTCTTTGCTATCCTCTCATATCTCTATGCTCTCTTCTCTTATCTCATTAGCTCAAGAATTCAATAATCATCTCTATACAGACAACTCCCAATTCAACATAATTAGCCTTCAACCCTTTCCTTGATCTCTAGGCTCATATCATTGCCAGGTAGACTCTTCCCTCTGGATGCTCCATGAGCATTTCAAAGTCAGTGAGTTCAAAATGGAACTCATTATAGCTTCCCCAAACCCAAGTCCCTTCTCCTAACTTCCCTGTTTCCATGGAGGACATCATTATCCTTCCAGTCAACCAGGTTCCCAAACTCATTCTTGAATTTTCCCCATCTCTACAACTAATTAATTGCCAAATTCTGTTGGCTCCAGCATTAGAACATTTCTAGTCTCTTTCTTTCTTTTCATGCAGCTACCATCCAAGTTCAGGCCTCATCATATCATCTCAAATTACTAACTGCAAAAGTATCCTCATTGGTCTTCTTGCTCCTTTCTCCTCTTCAATCTATTTTTTGGCTCAAAATGTAGCTCCCCATTTTGCTTTAGGATAAAGATATTTACAAGCAATAACAACATTATGTGATGATCAATTCTGATGAAAAGAGAGCCATCCAGAAAGAGGACTGTGGAGATTGACTGGGGATCATAAAATAGTATTTTCACCTTTTCTGTTGTTGTTTGCTTGCTTTTGGTTTTGTTTCTCATTTTTCCCTTTTTAATCAATTTTTTCTTGTGTACCTGATAAATATGGAAATACTTATAGAAAAATTGCATATATTTAACATATATTGGATTCCATGCTGTCTAGGGGAGGAGGTGGGGAGAAGGAGGAAGAAATATTTGGAACACAAAGTCTTGCAAGGGTGAATGTTGAAACTATCTTTGCATATATTTTAAAAATAAAAAGATATATATATATATATATATAAAGGATAGAAGTGTTTAGCCTGGAGTCTGTGAATTTGTTTTCAAAATGTTTTAGTAACTGTAGTTCTAGTATGATTGGTTTCCTTTGTAATCCTATGTATTTTATTTTATGTATTGAAAAACATTTTTTCTGAAAAGGAGTCCCAGACTGCCCAATGGATTTATGACACACAAAAAGGATAAGGACTATTCAAGGACATTAGAAGAACTCTTCATCTTAGCATTAAAACCTGCCATGGCTCCAGCTTTTCTTTCCAAATTAATATCCCAGTTAAAGTAGATTATTTGCATTATAATCTCCTACCTCAGTACTTTGTTTCAGTTCTTCCTCAAGCCTGGACTGTGCTAATTCTTGGCCTCTAAGAAGCCTCAGTTTCTCTCAGAACTCAATTCCAGCGCCCCCTTCTATTCAAGCCCTTTCCAGATCTCCCAAGTTGTGAGGGAGTGCTCTCTCTCTATCAGATAATCTTGTATTTTTTTTTAACTTTCTTTGTTCCTCAGGTGCTTAGCTCAAAGGCTCCAGCAGTGAGTAAACACACACAAAAAAGAGTATTTGTTTACTGACTATTTGAATTACTCCATAGAAAGTAATCTCCTTGTTGCCCGGGACTTGTTTCCATTTTGGTCTTTAATAGCCCTAGGACCTTGGAAAGGCACAAGCAGGTACTTAATAAGTGTTTGTAGACTTATTGAACTCCCTCACACCTATTGTTGTTGTTGTTGTTGCTGTTGTTATTTGTGTCTGTTCTCAAAGAGGATCAAAGACGTTGGGATGGTGATATCTTCAAGTGAATTAAATTTAAGTGAGGTAGCATAAAATCTTCAGCCTCACTCTCACTTCCAGAATGATCTTGGTCCAATGGCAAAGATAGATCAGGATAACCAGAGATGGCTTCCATGCAGTGGGAGACCGTAGCCTATTGGAGTTAAGGTTTTTCCTTTCTACATATACAGAAGAGGGATGGAGTGTCCTGAGATCCTTAGAGAAACAAAGTGTCTAGTACTCAGAAGGCACTGAATAAATGCTGGATTGAATTTGTTGGATGCAGGGTGAAGAGAATTCCTCCCCACACATACACACACTATTATAGTTTCTTTTTCTTAGCTAGATGTAAAAGGAAAAAAAAATGGAATGTTTGGTTTTCCTATTTTGTACTCAGTATTTCATTTTTCCAATGAATCTTTTTTTTTTTTGAAAATTAGAAAAATCCATTTTCCCCTCCTTTCCATCCCTTCCCCTTGGAAAAAGAAAAGAAAAACAAAATCTTTGTACCAAATGTGCATAAATAAGCAAAACAAATTCATGCACAGGCCATGGTAGGTGACAAAAATTCCCGGGTTACTTAAACCTGTTTGGTTACCATCCTCTTCCTCCCTTTTCGTACTTGACTCCTGGCAGCCTCTTGGCTGAGTAGAAAATAGCAAGGGGACTCTCTGAGTCTAGACCACCACTCCTGAGACAGCAGGAAGACTCAGGCTGTCTGGAAGGATAGGCTAATGTCTGCTTTCATAGCGACAGAACTGGCTCACAGCATCTGCCTCTGAAGGTCCCCTGTGTCATCAGCTGCTTGACATGATTTCTGACCTCAGCTCCTTAATGTCCTGAGGTCGTATAACAAACCTTGCCCACTGTCCCAGAGGACTTTGAGTGGAGTAACTGTGAACTCCAGTCCTCCTGGACTGAGCCTCAAACTTCTTAAGTGGTTTTGCCTGGGACAGAGGGATATCCCAGGCAGGCAGGATACAGGATGGGGGAATCATGAAAGAATAGCTCATAGCCAGGACTCGGAGCATCCAGGGCACCTTTTTATGCTGGCCCCTCCTTCTCAGCGCCTAGGCAATGGGGCTTTGGCTGAGATGGCTGATCCCCAGCTGGAAAGGTCACTCTGGGAAAGTCGGCCTTACTCCTCTGCACACCTGGAGAAATGAGGCTGTTCCAGCCTCTCTCAAGGGGAAGCTCTTTGCTCTTCCTGCACTGACCACTCACACCCAGGGATTATCCAAACCAGGAACTTCATTCCAAACAACCCCCAGGAGTGAAACCCGAGCTACCACTAAGAGGCAGCTCTTCCAGTAACTGGTAAGTGACCAGGAAAAGGGGGGGAAATGCAAGCACTTGGAGGCTCTGGGAAGCTGTGAAATTTGAAGACTAACAACCAGAAAGTGGGATTGGGGGCTTGGAGGCGGCCACTGCCTTCTGCAGAACCAAAGGTCAGGACTGCAAAGAGTGGGAAAAGCAAGGGAGGCTCTGGGAGGCAGGAAAGCACCCTCCCCCCTTCCTTCAAGGGGAGAGTAATTGGTGCACCTGCAGCTGGGGACAATATCCCCTCCCAAGCCCCTGGTGGACACTCATACTGCCCTGCCCTGCCCCCCAGTCCACAGAGCTCAGCTCTCCAGCCAAAACTGTTTCCACGAACACTTCCCTTCGCTGCAACTCCTTCTTGGACCAGGGAGGAGGCTGCAAAGGGCCATCAATAGGGAATACTGATTTGGACTTTTCTGGTAGCACACAGCCAGAAGCATAGGAAGCATTTGGAGGGAGTACTTGGGGGAAAGTGGTAGTGGGGGGAAAATGGAACTGTTAGCATAAATAGGCATCTTGGATGCTGGAAGAGAATCTGAAACTAACAGTGTATCTCCTAGAAGAAATTCTTTTTTTATTTAGTCTTTTTTTTTTATTAAAGCTTTTTATTTGTATACCATATATATGGGTAGTTCCCCAACATTGATCTTTACAAAGCTTTCCAATACAAATTTTACCCCCAGTCCCCTCCCCTCCCCTAGATGGCAGGAAGTCCACTACATGTTAATAATGTTGAAATGCTTGAGAAGTTATGCAAGAAAAATCCTATCTACAAGAAAAAAAAAGAATCAGAGAAAGGCAACACAATGCAAGCAAATGTCAATAGAGATCATGAAAATGTTACGTTGTGATCCATATTTCATTTCCCTCTCTCTGGGTGTATATGGCTTTCTTCAGTGAACAATTGGAACTGGTTTGAGACAATTCTTTGTTGCAGAGAGCCATGTCCATCAGAATTGATCATCATGTAATATTGTTGTTGCTGTGTATGATGATCTCCTTCCTGGCCTAGAAGAAATTCTTGAGCCGACTCTTATCTCTCATTCTCTCCACCAATCAGGAGTCCTATAAGCTCAACAACCTTCATTAGTAGCAATACACCACCATACTCCAAGGACCTTCAGAATGTTTGTCCTTCAGGACCTCAGGAAAAAAATCCCTTTTCTTGACTTAAATAGGAATGTAAACCGGCTTCTAGCATCTGCATACATGCCATGCAATTGGGCAGGATTGATGCTTGTGGAGAGTGACAAAGATCCAGCAGGCCAGGGTCTTGAACACTTGGCTTGGTCTCTCTTCTCTAAGCAAACTAGTACTCAAAGTAAGTCCTAAATTCTTAGCTCCCAAGATGCACTTAATATGTTAGATGAAGCCCCAAAATTTACATTGAGTAAATTCTCTTTGCTGATTAGAAGATCTGGGAAGTATACATAAGCCCCTTCCTCATCCATGTAGCTATTTCTTTTTTCCTTTTTTTTTAAAGGCTTTTTATTTTCAAAATACATGCAAAGATAGCTTTCAACATTCACCCCTGCAAAGCCTTGTGTTTCAAATTTTTCTCCCTCCCTTGCCCCACTTCTACTAGACAGCAAACAATCCAATATATGTTAAGCATACTGTTCTATATATATTTCCACAATTATCATGTTGCATGAGAAAAATCAGATCAAAGAGGGAAAAAAGAGAAAGGAAACAAAAAGCAAGCAAATAACAATATAAAAAGCTGAAAATACTATGTTATGATCCACATTCAGTCTCCATAGTCCTTTCTATGAATGCAGGTGGCTCTCTCCATCACAAGTGTATTGGAATTAGCCTCAATCAACTCCTTGTTGAAAAGAGCCATGTCCATCAGAATTGATCATCACATAATCTTGTTGTTGCTATGGACAATGTTCTCTTGGTTCTACTCACTTCACTCAGCATCAGTTTGTGTAAGTTTCTCTAGGCTCATCTGAAATCATCCTGCTGGTCGTTTATTATGGAACAATAATATTCCATAACATTCATATACCATAACTTATTCAGTCATTTCCCAACTGATGGGCGCATCTACTCAGTTTCCAGTTCCTTGCCACATATTTAGATATTTCTGAGGCAGCTTTCTATCTTGCTTAGTCACTATGGCTCTGAGATTGAAGGGGATTGTTTGGGCAAGTCTTAAATTAGACATTACCTAAGATGATGAAATTGGCCAACGAAGTCCATGCCTCAGGCACGTATTTAAAAGGAACCTTGACCCCTTTCCTTTCCACCTCCTCCTTTCTTTGGTGTGCTTCAAATGGCAAAAAAGTGGGGGCAGACAAGATCCCCTAGTTTTTCTGACCCAGGGAAGGAAAGTTGTCATTGCTTAATTTAGTGAGAGGCTGTACCTAACCATGGGCTTGCAGAGCTGAACCTGTTAGGCTGGTGAATACAAAGAACATGAAGTTGGTAGCTGAAGTAAGTAATCCTGGAACAAGCTTAGAATCTGTTTTGATGAAAAATTAGGAGAAAGCATTATTGAAAGAAGGTTCAGGCTGAAGGTGGGAGAGACATTTGAGTAAAGTCTTCCTGTATAGGAAGTTGTTGCATAAACTAACTTTTGTCTTTGAATTATTGCCCTATAAGGACAAAGTGGCATGGATGAAGATTTCAGGGCCATAGTTCTTTCCCTCAGCTACTATATAGACTGAATAAAGTCAACAAACACTCATCTTCCCATCTACTATGTGCCAAGCCCTGTGCTAAGCATTAGGGATACAAAGAAAAGCAAAAATCAAAAACAAAAAACCACTACCCCCCCCCTCACCAAATCCAATTAATCCCAGCTCTCCAAAAGCTCACAGCCTGAGAAGGGAGGCAACAATGCAAACAACTATTTAAAACAAGATATTTGCAGAAGAAATTGTAGATAATCTTAGAGGGAAGGCATTAGCTTTAAGGGAGATTGGGAAAGGTTTCTTTCAAGTAACATGGCTTTGAATTCCCTCACTATTGTGACCTTTTCCCATAGCTATACTCCAGTTGGTCAGTGTCTATCCTCAATTATGACACATGATACTCTCCATGTTTTCTGATCTGGATAGAGAATGGTGAGACAGATTATCACCTCTCTGATCCTGGACACTAAAATCTATTCCTGAAGCCCCAGCCTATCTTCAATTTTTAAGTATCCATGTCACTTTATTGACTGGGACTTGTAGGGAGTTTGTAGTCAAGTCAATGAAAATTCTCAGGTCTGTTTTTGACAGCCACTGTTTTTAAGCCATGTCTTATCTTGTACTTGTGAAATCAACTTTTAAATCTAAGGTCAAACTTTATATTTATTACTGCTAAATTTTATCTTGTTATATTTGGCTCATCATTCTTGCTTGTTGAAATTGTTTGGCTCCTGATTCTGTCATATGACAACTATTATTTCTACTAAGTAAATATGAACTATATATTTGATAAATGTGCTATATATTTTCCTGCTATCCACTAGTAAAAAAGTTGAATAGGAATATCTCTTTGTCCTAAAGTCTTATAATTCCATCCAAAAATAAATCCAATATATGACTCCAAGGGGAAAAAAAATCTTTCAAAAGTGGACACAACCCAAGTAACAGAATAGAGAACTTCACAAAGTATGGCTAGACAAGGGTAAACCAGCCAAAAGATTAACATCACACCTGAAAAGTGGTTCCAAAGCCACCAAAAAGAGATTTTTCTTTGAGGACCCTCAGAAAGAGGAATCCAGTAGGAAAATTTCTGGGACTTCTGGATGTTTGTATTCAGGGATTAAAAGCAGTTGCCTGCCAGATTATATAAAGTCTTTGTCTTTGTTTTTTATCCAGAAGGATATGAGGATTCCCACTCCCAAAATGAGCTCCCAGAGTAATGAGATTGGAGGTGCAAGATCAAATAGTGGTAGATACCCAGCGTGTTAAGGAACAAACTGAAAGTATAAATGTATAGAAAATATTGAGAGCAGATAAAAATAAATTAATTTCCAGAAACATTTATTAAATGCCTATTTTGTGTCAGGTATTGAAGATACAAATCTAGTCATTCTACTAGAGAAATAATGCATACACAGATAAGTAAATATGTCATTTGAGGAGGGAATAAAGTATCAAAGGATTTTGAAGCAAAGGATAAAACTGAGAGAGAAACTTTCAGTTGTAATGAACTGTATAACTTTCTGTTTGTACATTTCCAATTCTAGAAGACTGGTAGACTTTGAATATGACTCTTCTCCATAAGAAGAGTTCCAGAATAGAGCTATAAATAGGAATTCTGAGGCTCAGGGCAAAGTCAGTTGAGAGGATGGGAGTACTTACTGAACCATTTGCCCTGATTGGATACAATAATGCTGAATAACTCCAGAAAGGAGGGGGAGAAGCTGGCGGTAGGAATTGGTGGGGTGTAAGTAGGTGCCAAGTAGAGAGGAATTGGTAGAGAATGAGAAGGGTGGGACAGAGGGCTGTAAGACTGATATAAGAAAGAAGCACGCCTCATTGTATATTGGATGCAAGTGCAAACACCTTCTTCCCCCGATCCTTCCATTGTTCTACCTAGTTGCCATGCTTTAGAGAAAACCTAGGCAATCACAAATTTATGAGTTGTTCACCTAGATGTGGGACAGACAGATGAGTCTATAATCATGTATAGAATAACTGAATAGTTTAACAACAACAACAACAAAAAAAAAAACCTTTTGAAAGAAAGGCAACATGGTTTTGCAAGGAGAAATCATGCCTGACTAATTTATTGGAGTTCTTTGAAGGATAAATAGGCATGTCGATAAAGGGAATCAGTGAATGTAAAAAAAAAAAAAAAAAGACTTAGAGTTCAAAGATTTTCATAGCAACATTAATTGTAACTGCTAAACCCCCCCTGGAAGCAACCTAAGTATGGTTATACTTAGGATAGAGGAATGGTTAAATAAATTGTGCTACATTAATAGAATAGAACGCCATAAAGCAATTAAGACCAACAAGTGTGAGGAATGTAAAGAAATTTGGAAAGGCCTTATAGAAAAAATACAAAGTGAAAGTAGAAATGTAACAGAGTACATGCTAAGATCACACAATAGGGAAAAAAGAATGAAAAGGAACTTACAAAATCATGAAAGAGACATGAATGACTAAAAGTTATTATATTTTATGCATTAAAATTAACTTAATTGTAAGCAATTATAAAAGCAAATTTCATCTTTTTATTGCTATTAAATATCTTTAACAATATTTTATGCCAAAAGATATTTCAAGAATGTTTTGCTTATGGAAGTTTAGAGATTTATCATAGAGAATTGAAATAGAGAGAGGAAACAAAAAGTGAAGATAGACACTTTTATAAGTAGGAATCCTCAGAGATTGATACTATGAGCCAAATTCTGGTAAATTTCATGCCCCCACTGGGAGGTTAGAAATTAAAAGACCTGATTCTAATTTTGTTTCTGTCTTTGGACAAGGCATTTTCTTCTTTGAACCTCAGTTTCCTCCTCTGTAAAATTAACAAACCTGGCTTACCTACCTTTATAAGGTTGTTGTGAGGATTAAATAATGTATTTGAATATGTGTATATGAATACTTCAAGGGTTCACATTGCAGCCTTTCACAAATACATATCTTAACTCATCTATGCCTTAGTAAATAGTCTTGGAAATTTTCTGTGGACTTCAAAACTCATCACCCTTTGGCCAACCCAGTCATGAGCCTATTCAAATTTAGTTTAGATAACTCACAAATTAAATGTAATTAGTTCCTTCCTAGAAGCCTGTTCACATTGGTAGGTCTCAGCACAGCTTTAATGCTCTTCTGGTACAACCTTCAATAAGCCAGAGTCACCTCCATGAAAAATAGTAAAGCAACAGAAGATGACTCCAGTGGAAGAATAGATGTGACAGTACTTTGAAAATCATAGCAGTCTGTAAAGCTACCGGTAAAGTAGTAGCAGTGCCCTAGCCTGTAACACAACAGGTTCTCACAAAATTTTGCTAAGGAAAGAAGGGAGAAAATAAAGATGAAAAAGAAAAAAGATGGGGGGAAAGGAAAGAAAAAAGGAAGAAAGGAAGGGAGGGAGGGAAGAAGGGAGGAAGAGAGGAAGGGAGAAAGGAAGGAAATTTTTTAAAAATCAAGTAATGGTGCCAGTCACTAGGAGCAAAGGAACTTGGGTATTTCTCATATGCAATAGAGAACCATCAGAAAGAGTCTAGTTAGCTATCCTATATGAAAAATCTTCAAATCTCTGAGCCCTTCAGAGTACAGAGTCAGGAGGTGAGGCAGGAGAAAGGTCCCCACTCCTCCTGAGCTATTGGGAATAGACTTAAGGAGCCAGCAAAATCTTTGTGGGGCCTGCTGGTGATGGCAAACTGAACTGATGATGAAGCTGAGGGGAAAACTGAGGAGGGCAGGGCATGTGAACTAGGTCTGCTGGGCTGTAAGCAGCAGACGGGTAATTTCCAAATGACCATTTCAAAGGAAGGTTAAATTTCTCTGAGATAAGAGGGAGAGCAGAGAGCAGCCTTGTATCTGTAACCCCCTGAGCTCGAAGCAGTGATAACAGCTGGGGCGCTGGAAACCTAATGCTGATGAAAGAGTTAAAGGGTGACTGGGGGCTGGCTGCTATCGGTGACACTCACCAACCCTCCGCATTGAGCATGCTCCTGGAGTGCTGCTGGGGACTGAGGCTGCTCCATGAATAGAGGCCACTCTCAGGGAGTTTTCCCTGGAACAGAATGGGGTCAGAATGCCGTGGGGGAACAATGGTTGCCACCGACTAGCTGAATTTCTTACAATCACACACCATACCCCCTGATCAAATAGCCCTTTGTCAGGCTGATATAAAAACATGCCATACAATGATGATCTGGAAGAATGACACGGGTTTGCCTTTCACAGAGATCAGAAGGGCTTGTTGTGCAGCAGGGGGACATCAGAGCTAAGGAAAACCTAGAGACTAAAAGGAGCAAATGGAAACAAACAGCAACTATTTAAAAAAGGAGAAGGAGAAGAAGGCTGGGGAGTTGGAGTACCAGACATGGGCTTGGTGTCTTATGGGGAGGTGGCCCAGACCTAGGGAGGCAGCATTTGAGGAAAGGAGCCAGCTTCTTTTCTTTGCCAGTTCTCAGTTTCATAGTGTCCCTCCCTGGGCCACCCCATAAGAAAATTAAGGGACTTGAAGAAATGACTTGGATAGGGATGAGATAAGGTGGCCATGGGGGACATCATTGCCCACCAGAGGCCAAGGTATCAGACTAGCTCTCTGAATGAAGGTGTGACCCCCAGACTTCTCCTTCCTAGTCCTTATTTAACCTAAAAGTGAAGGAATTTCTTAAACATACTCTAGAACAGGACTGCTTAAACTTTTTCCACTCGTAATTCTTTTTCACTCAAGGCATTTTTACATGACCCAGGATAATATAGGTATATAAAAAAGGTTTACAAATCAAATAATTGCGATAACAAATCATAATTTCTCGATTCTCACATTTAGTTGTGAGATCCCATATAGTGTTGAGAATCACAACTTAAGAAGCTTTGAGTTTCTTAACTTTTTTTTTTTAAATCATGCACCAATTACTAGTCTGGTGAAACTTATGAATCCCCTCTTAGGATAATGTTTTGAAATGTATAAAATAAAATATATAAGTAAAATAATTACAAATAGTTATAAAATATTTTTTGGCAAAGATATTTAAAAAAATAAAGTTATGGACCCCAGGTTAAAAATTTCTGCTCTAGAAATATGTTGAGCTCTAGGTGATGGAAGAGGACTCTAGAAGCTGGAACTAGGACTTCTGCTCTTGGTTCATTCACTAAACCCCTGATGAAAGTTACTATACATTCTTGGCCACCTTTTCCCTCTAGATATAAAGCAGGGCTCTCCATTCATTTGTTCACTAATTTCTTAATTGAACAAACTTTTGTTGAACATACATATAAATTTGGTGGAAGATACAAAGAAAAATAAGGTTGGATTCCTGTCCTTGAGAACTTTATAATCTAGTAAATTTTTCTGAAACTGGCTTTGCTCTTACTAGCTGTATGACCACAGGAGGTCACTTTTCTAGATGTATTTGTTTAATTACAAATTAGAGGTTTGGATTAGATAATCCTGAATTCTGTGAATTATTATGGAGTGATGTTACCAATGAAGAGTGCTACCCTGATTATGTCTAACCAGTTTTAGACTCAGGCTCAAGGGCAATACATTGTAGCTTCTATTGTGCAATTTTGTAGTCTTGTTATCTGTATAATATCATATCATATCATATCATATTCTATTCTATAATATAACATTGTATTGTAGCTTGCCTGTTTTGCCTCACTCTCACCTTCTGTTTGTCTGAGTATGTATGGTCTCTGGTTCTAAAAGCTCAGTTGAATACTATAATTGGGTCAATTGACTCTGGTCCAGAGATCCTGGTTCCTATGATTCAGAATAAGTCATCTCACCTTTTAGGGTCTCAGTTTTCTGATCTGTAGAACGATGGAAGTTGGCCTAGATGACCTCCAAGTTTCTTTAGCTCTCAATATGTGATCCTGCCATTCTATTGCTATATCACTTGGTTTTTAGCTAAAGTGCACAGTTGGTCAGGCCAGGGTTCCTGTCTGTGTCTGGCTGGTAGAACGGGATTTTGCTGTTCAAAGAAAGGAGGCTCATGTAGCAAGATTCCTCAAGCTCCTGGTCACCAAATAGGTTTACAAAGAAAATGACAATTGTCAATGTCACTAATTAACATTTATCATCAATGCAGTGAGTGTAAGTGGATCTGAAGCCATCAGATTAAGTTTCCCTGGAACTTTGTGGGGTTAAAAAGCAGGAGTATTTTGTGTTAATATATTCTCTTTCATTCCCAGATCCTAAGATAGCCATTCCCTAATTCTCCCCAGGGGTCTGTGGGGAGGAGGGATATGGCAAGTGCCATCTTCTCCATTTTCCAGCTGGGGGGCCCAGGTCACACAAAGGTTGTAAGTACCATAGCAGAAAGCAGAGTAAAAGACTGCCAGCCTCCTGTTCCCTGTTTGGTCCCTGGGGCTAGTTAAAGTTCTATGGGCTAAGAACAAGCTCTCAGAAAATTAAATTTGGGAAGTTAAACCTGACAGTGGACTCTTACACTCCTGTCACAGGCAATGGACTTAGGAACTGGCCTACAGGAAAATGAACACAAAGTCCTTCTCCAGGTGTCTTCAGAATTTCCCAGAGGACATCCAGTGATTACCACTTTCTCTTCCTAGCTAGGGCCCACTCCCTTCAGACTGAGGACCTACCATCCTTCTGCTCTACATTGCTTTTTGAACTTGGTAATATTGTCCAAAGAAAACAAACAAATAGAAGGAAAGAATAAACAAATAAATAGATGAAAATAAAAACCGTCTTCCTAGAGTTTGGATGTATGACTCAGAGACTGAAATTGGGACTTGGAATACAACAGTACTTTATGCTATTTAAATTGAAGGTAGTATAGGGTTCTTAATATTTTTATTCTACATTAAAAACTAAATCTTTTTGTTTGGATCATAACCAAGAAGTCAGGGAATATCACAAATCCTCTAACCAGTCAGTTAACCTAATTAGCATGAACTTTGATATTATAGTATCATTCCTATTCATAAATCACTATGTAGTTCTCTCCTTTTAACTTGCTCCTATTGTTTTCATGAAAAGTACTCCAAATCCAAGTCTTCTATTCTTGGGAGCCACCACTGTCTCAGTCAGAGCAATGCAGCATCACTCTGAAGTAAATGCTTGAAGAACTAGATAGATAAAAACCAAACATTTCAGAAAATTGCCATTTAGGGGAGCATGCTTAACAATAGCCTAGAGTGAAGGTCTCCCCCATGTTCTTGTCAATGTTCCTTAATTTCTTGTTGCTTTCTTTTTTCTCTCAGTGAAATATACCTGCCTCAGTTTCCCTTTTGGAGACTTATGAGGTAGAGGGAAATAATAAAAAGGGAGGAAAATCCCACACATATTTTAATCATTCTTACATTTTCTTCATCTTTCAATCATCCTCAACATCATTACCTTATCCTCATCCATAGATCCAAAAGTTGTAAATTCTGGAAATGATTTTAGAGATGAGTATAACTTTTTAATTTTACAGATAAAATAACTGAGGTCCTAAGAGGAAACCTAATCTAAAGGCTTGGGAGTGGTGATACCTTGAATTTGAACTGAGTGAGATAATTGGTTACAGAATTCCTCAACAATATCATTAGGATTGGGGAAGAAATCTTGTCCAGACCGGAGATGTGTGACCTGAGATAAAAGCTTGTATGTAATTTCAAAAGTTCTTTCACACACACACACACACACACACACACACACACACACACACAATCGGTATTTCTTCTGTAAGAATTAACACTATGGAAACATGTAGTTTTGCCCCTTTGCAGTTATCATTATGGCTACAGATCCCACCGAAAAATCTTGAAAGTGAAAAAATTATATACTCCCTCATCCTTGATAACTGCAAGTCTCCATATTTTACTCACATTTGGAACAAAAACACCTACGTGTTGGAGTTGGAAAGTCCTGTTTGATGTTGGAAAGATAACCCCTGGGGTTGGACAGAAAAGCAAAAGAGGAACGTTTCTAAGGGAAGATGAATCGAGGAGCCCAGCCCCATGGCATTCCCAAGCTCCAAGGGACCTGGACACCCATCACAGGCACATTGTGTTTGTGGCCAGCAACAGAAGCTTCTTGTCACTCCATTGCTGTCGGGAGGTAACAGGCATTTTCCTAAGGCCGAAGACACAATCTGAGAAAAAACAAAGGGGACATGAGAGAGGAAGAAAGGAGGGAGGGAGGGAGGGAGAGGGTTGAATTGATTGCAGTCTGTTCAGGTCTAGCTGGAAAACACAATGAAGTGAAATGCTTCTTGCTTGGTGTACTTTTCTTTATTTTTTTTCCCAGGGTTTCAAGTGGGGAGGGAGGGTTGAGGAATGAGAAAGGCAGAAGCCGAGAGGATGATGGCCCAGCAGAAGAAGTAGTCAGAAGGCAAGAGACCAGAGGAGCCAAAATAGCTGACAGCTTTTCCAGGGTGTCTTTGGGTCCATTCCCCCCACTTCACTGCTCTTCCCTTTCCCGAAGCCAAGGTTGATCCCTTGTCTGGAAAGCCAAAAATGAATACACTTCTCTTCAGAGCTGGAGTCTAGTAGGGTTGGTGTTTGGGGCTACTTTGATAGAGTGAGACCTCCCTGTTGGCTAGCATCTCTACATTTTTCCAACCGGGAGGGTGGTTGGGGACAGGATTGGATCAGCACATAATTGTGTTCAAAGGCCTCTTCACATCCATCACTTATCCCATGAATGAAAATGATGATAAAACTCTGTGTTTTGTCTAAGACTTTAAAACAGCATCCATCATCAGGTGAGAAAGCCTAACTTTTTGAAGCTGTAAAACTATTGTCAGGAGTTGGATTCCATGATAACACTGTCCTTCACTCACAAGAGTTTTGAACACTCTAAAAGCCAGAAGAAAAGTTAACAGCTAGCCTGTACAACTGTAAGAGGATATTATTGTCATTCTAAAATTAAAGTGGATTCAAATTATAATAATTTTGGGACACTCTTCAGCCACTTCCTGTTCTCCTTCAAGCTCTCATTCCCCATCCTACCGACCTTCAAGTACCCACGTAATTGGAGAAAGAAAGGCACCCTGGGGCAGCACGAAACCAGCCCAGAGAATCATTGGCCTAACCAGTACAGAAGTCTGCAATACACTGAGTGTACAGGGAAGAAACGAGGACCGAGGTTTCTGCCCTAAAGGGTTTTACTATCTATTGCAGCATCTAGGACGGCAATTCCTCGGAGTCTGGGGGACGGAGAGCTAAGAGGAACTTTCTGTTTGTGGTTCTTAGCCACTAGCCTAGGGCCCGACCTGCAGTTTATAAAGAGTCTGTGCGGAAGGGCATTAGCACCTGTTTTACATTCCTATCTCTGCTTTGAAGTGGGGGGAGGGGGGGGAGTTGCGGCTGGAAGCACCACTTGAACTCAGCACTGCTTTCTCTTCCAAGTGGACCTGGGAGAGCTATTGAGTAGGGTTGCTAGGACAAGTGTTTCTGATTCTGTCTGGTTATTTCAACTGAAGGTAGTGAGTTTTTGAGGTCTAAGTTGTTCTAACTTAGTGACTGTTTAGTTCCTTCTAAAAGTGAAATTACCACAATCAGGTCATTTCCCCAACATTTTAATTATCTTTTTGTTTGTATTTATATTCTCAGCTCAGTACATTCTCTGGCACACTGTAGGGCTTGATGAACGTTTGTTGATTAACTGACCTAGATGCATCTGATCTTAATGAGAAAGCTTACATGTCCTTGGAACCAAGAAATTAGCTGGTCATTTGCTCAAAAACTCATTTCCATTTTGTCAGAGGAGAAAGGAAAGAAGCCCTATCTCTACAGTAAGAGAACCTGGATTCAAATTCAACCTGTGACTTTTTGCTACTTACCTGTGTGACAACTGGTCGAGTCATTTAATTTTTCTGGGCACCAGCGAAATTAAGGGGTTGTACTAGAATCTCTCAGAAGTCCCTTCTAAATCCATGATGTTCTAATTGCTGGAGTATCTATATTATTTGTTTCTCCTCCTAATACTTTTTCAGGGCTTATAGAAAGGTTTTTGGCTATATCCCCTCCTTTGATTCTCAGAACAGCCTTAGTAGGGAAGGCAAGTATTATTTCTCCTGTTTTATAGATGAGGTAACTGGGACTTAGAGCATGTGTTCTCCACTCTCCCCTTGAATTTCAATTCGATTTGCTACTGACAGAAACTCTGAGTCTGTAGTCCCAAAGCAAGGCTTTAATTCCTTTCTTGAAATTTTGGGAGTAGTGAAGCCTTTCCCTTCAGAAAATCAGACTGGAATTCTTTATATACAAATACCAAAATAGATGGACAAAGGAATAGAGCAGCTTATTAAGTTAATTATTGAGGGATAAAAATCAAGCTAATAATAGGCCCAAAAATTATCTCAAGGATAACGATGAAAATAATTCAGAATTATACATGAGTCACAAAATGGTTTCCTAAAAACAATTGTAGGAGGCAGGCAGTACAGGTACATACATTTTACAGATGAGGGAGAGATTGAATGACTTGCCCCATCTCTCCCAGCAAGTAAGTGTCATAGCTAGGATTTGAACTCAAATCTCCAGGCTCCAAATCCAGCCCTGTAGGGCTCAAAGGCTAGGATGTGGAGGCTGGGCTAAGCTGGGCTTTATAACATAGATCCAGGAGGGAGATGGGGGCGGGGGGGGGGGGGAGAGACAGAGACAGAGACAGAGAGACAGAGACAGACACACACACACACACACACACACACACACAGAGAGAGAGAGAGAGTTTTTTTTTATTCATTGTTCTACAATTGAATGATTGTAATCCAGAGATTACCAATACCTCCCCTTTGTGCCCAACTGCCCACTTGAACTTCTGGGTGGTGTATAGACTTTTCTTCCTGAAACTCATATTTCTTTACCTCAGAAATTCATTTGGTGGGTTGCTGGAGGACCAGAGGTGAGAGAAAAAACTACAGAGAGAAGACATTTTCTTGTTTTTATATTCATGGATTTATCATCTGACCCTATGCACTGTACATTTGTACATGTGTTGGTCACAAAAATGTGTGAGCTGCCTGCTCCTCTATCCATGTTGGTAGACAGATGTTAAAGCCATCAAGGATGTTTGCTCTCAGCTACAAAGAAAAACATTCTTTATTTTTAGATGTGTTTTTCCCTCCTTTTCTTTTCTGATTTAAAGGGGGAAATGTTTCTTCCAGCAGAGATGTGGGAAAGCACTGTCCTGTTCTAGTTTGCTAGAAATGGGCAAGATTGTGCTGAGCAAATCTAACTATGTTGTCTGCCTAATGTTTTCAGAATTTTTGTCTTCTGGTGAACATCTCCTTTGCTCTATCCAGTTTGCCTTGAAATGATCTGAGTGATGGGGCTTCTCTCCCTTGGGAAACCATTCCTCGGTCTGGCATCTCCTACAGCTCTGATGTGTTTGTTAGCTAACTGAGTAGGGGGCTGTCAGGTGGAGGCTTTCCCATCAGCAGGCCCATCAACCAAAGTAGCTGCTGATGGACCAGAGAAACATGAGTACACCTAACCTCTGCACAGACCCTTGGATGGAATGCACATACTTCAACCTTACTTTGGTGCATCAGAGTTGGACACCATCTGTAGTCAAAACTTCTCTTACTAATACTTAGCGCCTCAGTTTGGGAAAGCATGAACAATCTTACTGTAAATGTGGTTTTTAAGCAAGTTCATGTTTCTATTGAGAGAGAACTAGTTTCCCTCTTTATCCTGGCATTTGGTACTGGTTTATCTGGATTGATTATAAAATTACAAGTCTTTGAAATGTAAGAGAGCTTAGAGATCATCTGTTGGGGGACCCGCTAAATACTAAGCAGAAATCTAAGTGCTTACTATATGTATGACCTTGAGTAAATCATTAATTCTATCTTGAAAAACTGGTCAAAAAAAAAAAAAAAAAAAAAAAAACCCAGTTTGATTTGGTGCTGATTAGAGCAGGCACAGAAGCCAAACATGAGTATTGATTGATCAGAAGTTAGAAAATCTTCAAAATGGGAAAATCTTTTTTTTTAAAGGAAGAAAATGGTAAAATGGTAGAAAAGACACAGAGAAAAGACAGAGAAAGGGAGACAGAAAAAGAGTGAAAGAGAAGAGACAGAGAAAGAGAAAAAACAGAGAGACAGAGAGAAGAGAGTCAGAAAGAGAAAGAAGAGAGAGACAGAGAGGGAGAGGAGAGAAACAGAGAGAAAAAAGAGAAAGAGAAGACAGAGACAGAGAGAGAATCCGTTCAGGCAAGCAGAAGAGATCTGGAGGAGAGAATGCCTGGCAATCCAGTGAAGGATAGGACCATTTAATCAAAGTGTAATATGTGATGAAGGTAGGAAGGCTCTCAGGACTTTAGAACTGGGAAGAGCCTTGGAGATCATCTACATAGACAAAAAGCACAGCACAGAACAACCTCTAGCCTGGGGTTCTAAAGGAGGAATGTGGTTAGTCCTAGAGAGATTTGGGTTAGAACTATTATGAATCTAGTTAATTTGCTCATCAGAGTCAAAGAATAAGCCACCAGATTGTATAGAAATAACTGACTTATCTGAATTTCATTCTAGCTGAGATTTGCTATCACTGCAAATATTTATTTGTATTGTATTGCATTGTAGGCCCATTACCTTAGGGGAAGGGGTACTAATTAGAAATTTAGGAGAAAACTGGCTATAAGCCCAAGGGCACAGTCTTCCGAGAAGGAACCAGAAGTTTTGAATGGAGAGGTCTCGAGAAGGAGAGAGATGAAGGCTAAGGTCAACCCCCCTGACCCCAGACTCAGCCCCTCCACAGAAAGCATATGTGGATTGAAAGTAAAGGAGGGGAGGGGTCCTGACTGAGAGCTCTGTGTAATTGGGTTGTAGATATGTTAATGTTTTATGCTAATGTTTATCTGAGAAAACAATGAAGCCTTGAAATGTAAGTTAGTTAATTCGGTAACCTAGGTATGCTAATAACTGTCGGGGCTTTTAAAATGGAGCTAATAATAGAACCTACCTCTCCAAGTAGTTCTGAGGAATCATACAAAATAATGTTTGTAAAGTGTTTTGCAAATTTTAAAGGGCTATATAAAAGCTGGCTATTACTGTTATTGGTGTTGTTATTAGCTGACATTTATATGCTATTTTAGGTTCAAAGCATTTTTTCATCCATTATCTCAATTCATCCTCACTATAGCCAAGGAGATAAGAAGGGCAATTATTAGGGTGGTTTGGGAGTGTGGGGGGAGAGAAGGGACAAACATTTATTAAGAGTCAATTGTGTTCTAGAAACTATGATGACTACTTTACAAATATTATCTCATTTGATCCTTGCAACAACCTGGGGAGTCCGGTGTTATAATTATCTCCATTTTGTTTCTGGTGTTCAATCATTTCAGTTAAAGTGTTTTCTGACTCTTTGTGATCCTATTTAGGATTTTCTTGACAAAGGTAGTGGAATGCTTGGCCATTTCTTTCCCCAGCTCATTTGACAGATGGAAAAACTGAGGCAAACAGAATTAGGTGACTTGCCCAAAATCCCACCGGATCGAACAGGGAGCAAATATCTGAGATTGGATTGTTAACTCGGGTCTTCCTAATTTTAGGCATATCCAGTTAATAATTAGCTTCTTCCTAAAGATGAGAAAACTGAGGTTGAGAGTAATTTGTCCTAGGTTATAGAACTAGTCAGTGGCAAAGTCTGGAACTAGGTCTTTTAAAGGTCTTTTCAGGATATCAGCAGAGAAATTGTGGGTTTAGAAATTATATGAATCATCAAGAAGGTTTCAAGAAAAGACTATAAGAATGTAAATGGAAAGAACCAATGACACATTTTTAAAAAAACTCTATTATCTTATTACAAATAGCCTAGGCCCAGAAGAAAAAAGATTCACTTCCCTTCCCTTTCTCAATAGAAGTAGAAGTTTTAAGTGGGGAACTGTTGGTGTGGAGTAATATCTATATATCTATATGTCCATATCTATCTATCTAGTCATACTCAGTAAATCAGTGGATATCCTGATTGTGTCATCCTGGGAAAGTATCTTAATCTTTATTTGCTTCAGTTTTCTCATCTGTAAAATATGGATAACAATAGCACCTATCTTATAGGGTTCATTGTAGTGGTGGTTCTTTCCATTTACATTTTTGTGCACTTTTCTCGAAATATTCTTGATGTTTGGCATCATTTTTAAACTTAAATTTTCTTGACTAATTTAAGGAAAATCAATCCAATCCAACAAATCAGTAATCTAATAAACATTTACTAATCTACCTTCAACAAGCTAATAAGCTTACAATCTTCAGAAGGAGATAAGACTCGACATACAAAAGGAGGCAGAAAAAGCTGGTAGCAAAACAAGCTAATGAAGAGACAGCTTTGAAAATAGGCAGGGCCACAGATGGAGAATGGAGTGATCTTGATATGGATGATGTAGGTACCAAATGATAGGCACCAAAAGTTGGGGTTCAGTCATATGAATAATTCACAATAGCCATTTTCTTTGGCAAAAGACATAGATTTATTTAGGGGAATAGGTTATAGACAAAATGAAGACATACAATAGATATCAGGAATGGCAAATATGAAATAAAGTGGGAGAGCATATGAAAGACAAATTCCTCAGTGGAACTCACAATTACTTAGTAGAAAGGGAGCACCCCATGAGAGTGGGACATGCCTTTATCTGGCAAGCTAAATCCTGAAAGGATTTAGCACCCTAAAAGAGTTAGCTGTAAGTAGGAGAAGTGGGATTGAGAAGCATAGTGGAGTTAGGAGAGATACCATTTGGCATGGAGGAAGGGGAAGGGGAAAGATGCCTCAAGGCAGAATATTTCATCAGACTGATCCAAAGGAGGGTGGCCTTAGGGACTCCACTGGGGTTTCTGTCAGGGCATGACAAGGTAAGGCTGCTCTGAGACTCCACAGAAAGTGGAGTTTGACATAACTTGCATTTCGATTAGGTGGCCTCCCCAGAGGGTGGGACCATGGAGCTAAATTGATCTCTATTAGTGTCTTCTCTTTACTTGCCACAGGGATCAATTCTTTATTTTCTTTCAGTTCAGCATCCCAGTCAAGACTTCATAATTCTGAGAGTATAGTTTATTCCTTCTATAAAGAAAGGCATTGGGAGGAATTTGGTACTCTAACCTCTATTCCTTCCAACCAAGGGGAGAAGTGTCTTCGGGAGGTGAAATCAATCAAGATGTGAGATGGCAAGGAGATGGTGAATTTAGAAGTGATGAGGTTCTCCTGGGAGGGGTATCTGATCCGAGGCATCCCCTGGGAAGGGAATCAAATGAAATGATAATTGTAAAGCATATGTGCCTGGCACATAGTGAGCACTATGTAATATAAGTAAATGTTTAACTATTCTTATTATCAGTGTTACAAGGGATGGCTCATGTGGTGGGAGGAGAAAATGTATTTTATAAATACATAGAATATAAAAATAAAACATATCACTAAATGTTTTAAATGATGAGTGAGATAATTTCCTCTGTACTTTGCCCTCAACTAAAGTATTGTGTAGAGTCTTGGGTGCCTCAGTTGAGGCAAAACATTGATAAGCTGAAGATATGGAGGTCAAAAAGGAAGGTGATCAGTTCAAGTATATGAAGAACAGTTAAAAGCCTGGGAAGTCTTAGGGTTGGGAGGAGGGGAAAGAATGGAAGGCAATCAGTAAAAGAGGAATAAGGCTTGTTCAGTTTTTGCTACAGATGGAAACTGCCTCAGTTTCTTCCACTATAAAATGAGGATAATAACAGCACCCACCTTGCAGGGCTATTGTGAGGACCGAATGAGATAATATTTGTAAAGTACTTAACATAGTTCCCAGTATTAAGCACTTAATAAGTACTTCTTCCCTTTCTTTCACTTGACTGAAGGTCCTCAAGCAAAAACTAAGTGACCAGTATTTGGAGATAACAGAGAATTTCTTAACAGTTACAACTTGGACTAAACTCTAAGGTCCCTTCCAGCTCTGAGATTCTGAAATCATTGAGCATACCTGTGTCTTTAGGAAAAGGAAAGATGAATTCAAGGAACTTCTGTGGTCATAATCCAAGGAAGCAACTATGTCTGACTTCTAAGGAAATCATTTTCTCTTAAGTTTAATAATGGCCATGGAGAGAAAGGAAGGACTTTGCTTTTTCAATGAGGAAGGGAACTGAGAGAAATAGCACTGGCTATGGATTACCATTAGGAAAAAGGGCAAAATAAGAAGGAAAGCCAGAAAGAACTATAAAAGTTCTTCAACTGTCTCTGTGGCCATAATTTACCTAATGCATTTAGGATCTATACCCCAAGAGTTTCTTGTATTGTAATTAATTCATAATTAAACATCAACTGCTTGAACCTGAACTCATCTACTCATTTGTGTTGGAGAAGACAAATAGGTGAGCTGAGGAGTAACAGTAGTAGTTGCATAATGGTGAGAGCAGTAGGGAGAAGAGGAGGAGAAAGAAGAAAGAGAAGAAAGCGGAGAAAATAGGAGGAGCAGAAGAAAGGAAAAGGAAGACAATAACAAGAAATTTCTACAGTGTCTTATGAGATAAGTATAATAACTTTTATTATTTCCATTAGAGAGCAGTTTAATGGCAAAATGGATAGAGTTCAGGGCTTGTAGACAGAGTTTTCCTGAGTTCAAATCCAGCCTCAGATAGCAGAATAACGTTGTGCAATTCTATTCAGTTTCCTCATCTGTAAAATGAGCTGGAGAAGGAAATGGCAAATCCCTCTGAAATGACTCAGCAACATCTCCATTAACTGAAACTCTGAAGGAGTGTCATATAACCAATATAACTATATAAAAAATATATATATAATGTTATATACTAATATGTATTATATGCAAATAAACATAACTAATAAGTGTCAGCAGTGGCATTCCAAGATAGATCCTTCATTATTCCAAATCTAATACTTAATAGATAATTGAATTGAATTTCTTAGTTTAAAGCAAGGCTTCTGGAACAGAAGCAGGTAGCTTGGTTCTGATACTAGAAAACCTTTTTCTGGGGACTGGCCTGGGCTGTCATTAATCACCATGTCATCAGGGGGTCATAGTGAAGAAAGCCATCCCACCAGGGGCTGGGTTTTGATGTTGATTCTCAACCAAAGCTACTGTCAATTGATTCAACTGTTTTGGAAAACAAATTGGAATTATTCTCTCTCTCTTTCTCTCTCTCTCTCTCTTTCTCTCTCTCTCTCTTTCTCTCTCTCTCTCTTTCTCTCTCTCTCTCTTTCTCTCTCTCTCTCTTTCTCTCTCTCTCTC